>JASAMX010004523.1:0-44716 GCA_030248175.1 Microlaimidae sp. YZB2_3 | reverse complement strand
ATATTATATAAAAAATCTTAGCGATAACTATTGAGTATAATGGTAAATGAAATAGTATAAAATACCGTAAATACTCATACATATAATCGTTCAAGATCAAAAATATCGATAGCTAATAAGGGGTTATATTATTATTACAGATACTTTATAAAATTCTAAAAAAAATTAACTACCTCTTATCCGTTATACTTTGATTGCCAGAGCACTATTCTATATATTAAATTAGTGTTACATATGTACTTTACTCTGACCTGTCTTCCCTCTCTGTGTACCAGAATAGAAGATGTGGCAACCACAAATATTGCAGACATTGTAACATAACACACACAAAATATGTATAATAATACTACATAGTAGCATGTAGAGTAAAAGGTTTGTTTTTTAATTTTTTTTAAAAAGTTTATTTGGTGGGTAAGTTGTTATGCTTATGTTTATTGGTTAAAACCTTTATTTTTAGATAAATATTTACACAAACATTACTATATATAAAGTGATTGTCACCTCAGTGACTTGTTATAAATACTTAACAAAACTGAGGGGAATGGCCAAATACCAAAAAATACCAAATATGCCAATACGCTTAACATCTTATTAGTTATAAGTTTAATTTGTAGTTTTATCAAGCGTTAATTAGCAGCTTTCAGGTATGTATCCGAAAAAATTGCCCATATCGTCTAAAAATTTTACATTCATCTATAGGTATTTAAGCTTCCCCAGGTCCACTCTTTGCCTATATAATATGTAAACTTTCATTAATCCTTTATTTGTAAAAAATATAAAAATAATATAAAAAATTGTCAACTTAACAAATTATTTTTCAACTCAAAAAATCTAAAATTAAATCACTCCTACATTCATATCCCATTTTTTATGAACATCAACGTTCATACTGTTAAAAATAAATGATAATTTTAAAAAAATTCTGCTACTCCATCATCATAATTAGAATAGTTTAGACGGACGCTAACAATGCAGAAAGCATTTTTAGTTGGCAAAAAAAAATGTTAGAACCTGATAGGACACAGGTTTCAGGCACTGCAACAACATCAGCAACACCGCCACAGGTTAGTACAGTTTTTCTTAAAAAATAAAGATTTATTAATATATATTAAGTAAACTAATAACTAACAGCATGCAAGACATACACTAATTTAACTAACAATGATGAATGCATAGTGTTATAAATAGGGATTGACCGGGCCCTGGCACTTTTTTTCCACCCTTGCCCCGGCCCCGGTAAATGCAATTTTCCTTACCCCGGCCCCGGCATTTTAGCTGTGAAATGAACTAGGCCAAACCCGGGTAAGGACCCCTAAGAATGCTAATTTTAAAGCATTTCTTAACATTTTTGAAAGTAATACTTATACCAAATTTTATAAATAGAGCTAATTTAATCGCTTAAATAATGAATATATTTAATATACTTTTTATTATGTTTTATTAAGACTTTTTATTTAATTAAGAGTTCTTATTTTAATCATGAATTTTTATTCTAAAAATTTTAAAAATTTTTAAGCATTAAAAATCATTTGTAGATTTTATTTACAAGATTTAGGGTTTGACAATAGACATTTATTCATAAAACGTACAATATATATTAAAGTTATTATAATATAATTACTTATATCAAAACTATATAATCCAAAAAACTTTCGGCTGTATAGTAAATTTTTCAGCTAAAATTAACAAGAAATGTTGAACATGTAACTTTTCACGCACAAGCTATTTTCTGTGCACTCAATAAAGATTTTCACACGTCGATATTTTTTACAAAAACCAAACTATTGCTTTATTTGTATTCAAATAAATAACGCAGTGGTGTTATCAGAATATTATATTTTGTTCTTTGTTCTTTTTGTAATTGGGATCGCATAATAAACTCGCCTGATATTTTAACTGAATATCAATAGAAAATAAAGAATTAAGCCATAATAAAGCGCAGAAATTTTATTTTTAAGTTTTTCAAATAGACCCGCAGTTACTAATAACCCAATTTTATTGTTTCAGGTTAAGCCACAAAATGAAAAAAAAAATGTAAAAAGAAATTGCATTACTGCTGTTGTATTGGTGGTAACTCTGATCATAATATTTTTAATTATTGCCATTGCTGTTACTGTCAGTATGACAAAAAAGAAGAAAGACTCGGGAAAAAACGTGAGCGGTAAGTTGTTTCAAAGTGAAAGTTTTAATTTTACTGTTTATGAAAACCATAAATTAAAAAATATTCTGCATGGAGAAATGTTTTACGATTTAAATGTGAATTATTTTATAAGCATCAATATATATATATATATATATATATATATATATATATATATATATATATATATATATATATATATATATATATATATATGTGTGTGTGTGTGTGTGTGTGTGTGTGTGTGTGTGTGTGTGTGTGTGTGTGTGTGTGTGTGTGTGTGTGGGTGTGTGTGTGTGTGTGTGTGTGTGTGTGTGTGTGTGTGTGTGTGGGGGGGGGGGGGGGGGGGGTGCATATATATATATATATATATGTGTGTGTGTGTTTGTGTGTGTGTGTGTGTACAAACATATAGATATATATATGTGTGTGTATGTGTGTACAAACAATCATACACGCGTAAATAGTACAGAATTTCACCCTGTATAACGAAATTTCTTAATTTATTATTTTAAACGAAAAATGTGCAACAAATTAAGCCAGCATATGTTGTTATAATATAATAGTCAATTTTAATGGTCTGTATTTATTATAGTGAAATAGTCCATTTAAATAGTATATTACCTTATTATATTGGCATAATTTCCATTTTGATTCACAAGGAATTAAAATGGAGAGTACCATTATATAATTACATAACTTAATTTTATATAATTATATACTGACAAGTGTGATATTGGTCAGTTACTTCAGAACTAAGCTATCCAACCATTTAAAAGAAAGCTTTTGGTTTCGTTTTCTATTTGAAACTTTTCAAAACGAAATAATTTTTTTTAAATAAGCAACAACTTTTTTTTTTGGTTTGTAAATAATTTAATTTGGTTTTTTTGGGGTATACCCTATCGAATACCCCATTTTTAGCGTTTTTAGTACTGGGAACCCCTAATTTTAAGGGCGGTTTCCGGAGTACCCCAAAATTTTAGGAAGAAGGATGTCGGCTATAATTGGGATTGTTTGGGGGTATAACCCCTCCAACCCCCCCTCCCCTGCCCACCTATGGGCATGGGCACCATCGCCCATGCTCATGTGTAGTTCAAATTTTAAAAGTTATAAAAAAGATGAAAAAATCAAAATCATTCAAATTCATTTTGTTCAATTGTTTAATAATTATAAAAAAACACTATTTATTTATTCGTTTTGCAAAAAAAAGTTTAGAACAAAAAAGAGAACAATTTCAGACAAACATAAAGAAACAAATTTTTGGTTCCATGAATGTTGCGGTTGCATACTTTTCTGCCAGCGTTTGCGGTAATATAAGAGAAACAAACAAAAAATTTCGCGGAAAAAACTAACAGAATGTTTAGTTAACATTCTGTTGGTTACCAAGCCAGCCAAGTTAGCTAACTAACCAGCCAAGTTAGCTGTTTATTGAGAGTCATGTTCTGTAACATTTAGAAATTGGCTTGACACGCAAAAAATTAATTGTGAGCATTTGGTCTCAAATCAATATATTTTTTAATTCAGATCTTGGGTGTATCAATGAGCCAAGTTTAAATCCAATTTAAACCCGTTAGTCAGGGGAGAAACCCTCCTAAATTTGACCATGTCAGAAACTTTGGGAGTTTTTAGCACTACAAATCGTTTTTTCAATCATAAATAATATGACAGTGTCACACCACGGTTTGTCAGATGCGCGTTTGTTTAACAGAATAAATGAATACTTTTTCATTTTGATTCTGTTTTATTCATAGCCGTTTTTTAAACAAATTTTGGGGTAAATTTGGTTTGAATTTTTCATAACTGCTACGATATTTTGCCGTTTTAATGCTTTCATAACTCAGCTTTGCCTTTGCCAAAAACCGTGCTGGAAATTCAAAATTCAGGTCGCGTCCATACTATAAGCAATGAAAATAACCTGTTTAAAGTGGTGGAATTGTTTTTGGCCCTAATTGTTGACTTTTACATCAAACCTCTTTCTCTGACAATCTCTTAATTGTCTGGCTAGATAATCCTGCATAATGCGCCTTTTACTAGTGTGGAGCGCCCACACTGAGGAGTGATAGAAAAACTGATTTTTATTTTTCTTCTAATGGCTTCTGTAGAGGCGCCACGACCCGGAATTTGCATTTACTGCTTAGTTCACTATCAGGTTTGGACTTTTACAGTGGACTTGCAATGACTGCTAATTTTCTCAATTTGTATCTTTTGCCAGTGTTTCAAAAGTATCTCTGGGCTCCAGCAGTTACCTCTCAAACAGAATTTGTACAAGTTCGTTCTATGCCGATCAGATCTTTTGAGACAACTACCATGCATGATATCCTACAATTCGGACCTGCACCAATTCCTGATTTACAGGAGAGCTCCTTTAATTCTGACGTTCAAAACCTCTCAAGCGGTTTTTGGCTTTTTAGGAATCTTAATTTTTCTAATTCTAGTTCGGCCACCACTGTTTCCAGTGACAGCATTCAGTTTGATTCTATTCCAAACGGCCCTTTGTTTCTATCCTGCAATATTAATTCTTTGAGGGGAAATTTTAATCACGTTCTAACTCTTGTTGAATTTTATAATATTGCAGTGTTCGACTTGCAAGAGACATCATCACTTGGCATTGCAGCTCCTCTTGAAAAACATCATAGCTTGATGTTTGCCCAATTAAATGGGAACCTGCCTCCTTCACGTTCTCAAAAATTAAAGTCCGGCAGTGGTCTCGAACTAGGTGGGATCTCCTCTGTAATGACATTTGGAATACAAACCTTGATCAAATCGTTGAATCTTTAAGGTCTGCTTGCAAAGCGCTGTAACAATGAACAGCAAAGTTTTAAAAGATCTGCAACCACCACATCCCACAAAAAACAATTTGATTCAGAGTTACACTTTTGGGTTTCGCTAGCCTTAAAACGCCTGTTCAAATATAAGGACAATGCGTATGCTCAGTGGAGAAAAACTACATCTGCCACCGTCTTTTGTCATTACAAGCGCTTGAAGATTGAAGTCAAAAAGCAAGTGGCGCAAGCTAAAGAAAAGATAGATTTTGGGCTACAAAATTTCAGGAATGCGGCCCAAACAGAGCGAAGTTTTGGCAGGTTGTAAAAAACTTCAGGGACGCGATTCAAGCTCTTTTCTATCCTTAAAGCTAGAAGATGGATCGTTTGCCATATCTGATAAAGCAAAAGTAGAAGCTCTTCCTGCCAATTTCTACAGAAAGTTTAACCAACAGGATCTTTCTCCTTTGGAGTTTTCTGATGAGGAGTTACCTGCGGAGCTCATGTTCAATGAATTTACGATTGCTGAACAGCTTTCAGGACTCAAATTTAACTGCCCTCAAGGGCCAGATGGTATCTATCCAATAATGTTAAAGACAGTTGCTCCATATATTATTTCATCCTTGACCAAGCTGAAAAACAGATTCCTCTACAAAGCAGTATTTCCATCCAAATAGAAGAAGGCATATGTTACTGGTATTCCCAAGAGAACTGGAGAAATCTTGAATGCTGATTGCAGACCAATTTCCTTGACGCCAATTATCTCACGGCTCGCAGCTGAAGCTCATGTGCTAGAAATTCTACAGGAATCAACAAGAAACAAATTGAGAAACTGTCAGTATGCTTTCAGAAATGAGCAGTCAACTCTAGATGCAATTGCCTTACTGGAACATTACATTGTGGAAGGTTTTGAAAACTGCAAATATAATATATATAAAATATATAAATTTGTGCTTTTGTATTTTTTATGTTTACTTACTATTTTATGTCATGTTTTATGCTTACTATTTCATATTTAATGCTTATATAGGGTGGCATGTCAATGTATCTTTTATGCCTTATCATATCTTGCATTTTTCAAATAAAAATTCAATTCAATTCAATAGTTGATTTTAATTGTCAATATATACCTAAAAATATTAAAAATTGTGTTATTTTTATAATTTTGGATAATGCTACAGAAAATACTGCAGGATTACAAGCAGATTTAGATAGGATTTCAAATTGGTCTATGGATTGGCAAATGGAATTATCGGAACAAAAGTGTGAAGTCTTACATATAGGATTAAAACATAATGAAGAAAGAGTTACTTACCAAATTAGAAAGAAAACTTTTAAATAACAAAATTAATTAAGGACCTAGGTATTTATATTACTGAAAATTTAAAATTTTCTGAGCATTGTAAAATGATATCAAAAAAGCGTTTGGAATATCTTCATTAATATTTAGAACCTTTTCCTCAAATTCGGTGGATAATCTGTTACAAGCATACAAAGCTTACGTAAGGCCTATTCTTGAGTATGGTAGTGTTGTGTGGAATCCTTATCTTCAAAAATATATAAACATTATTGAGAGTGTGCAAAGAAACTTTACCGGAAGGTTATTTTAACGCTGTCATATTCCTTATGTTGACTATGAAAACAGATTAAAATTTTTAAACCTGCCAACGTTTTCAGAATGTCAAAGTTTTTTTGATCTAACACAATGTTATAAAATTATTCATAATAAAACAAATATAAAAGTGCAAGATTTTTCCACTTTTAACATTAACCCCACAAGAGGTCATAAATATAAACTAAAAGTTCAAAAAAGTAGAATAAATGTACGTAAGTTTTATTTTAGTAATAGAATTGTATCAATGTGGAATAGATTAACACCAGAACAAGTTTTAGCCACTTCATTGGTTGCTTTTAAAAATAGTTTTAGATATGGTTCATATTAGGGCTATTTATAGCCTTTGAACCATGTTCTAGTATTAACCATGTTTTTGTTACATATATTATGCGACCGTAATCGGTTCGCTTTATACTACTGTTTAGGATTTTATTGGTGTGATAATTACTAGAATAAACCATTTGATTTGATTTGATCATCATAATGGTTTTTTCTGGGATTTTTTTTTCAGATGAGCAATAATACCTGTGGCTAGATATTATAAAAAAAGACAGCTCGGGCGATTAATATGCCATGTATTGTTTTGGTGCACACATTATGATGCTTCTGGGGTGATTTTGATAGTGTCTGGAGGAATTTGAAAGTTCAGTCAAAAAAGTCTTGAATAAATAAAAAACGGAAATTTATCACTGTGAACTTCAAAATTACGTAAAATGAGTGTTATATTTGAAACCGGTGCACAATTTGGTAAAAGTTCACTATAACACCAAGACAACGTTCACTGAAATTTTAATAAAAATATATGATATTATGTTCCTACATCTGAATATCACCATGAAAGCTGGCGCTCAATAGCCGTTCCCAAGATATTAAAAAGGGAGTCCAAAATCCCCCATACAAAATTGCGATTTTTACTGATTTTTGACCATAGCTTTAGAAGAATTTTTTAAATATAATTTTTTTATCCTGTAAATTCAATTAAAGACTATTGTCTAAATAGATTAATACTTTTTACTGAATAGGGTTATTTTACGGCATCTTTAATGTAGTCTGATGCTTTACTGTTACATTTTATAAACGTCAAAAATTGCACAAAAGCTCAAATTTTTATTTGATAACCAAAAAAATTTAAACGTAAATACGTTAAAAATTAAATGTGAAAATAGTGAAAAATGTCGATTTTGTGTGAAGCTTCCTGGATTCTTTCTTTAATATCTTGATGTTTAATACTTTACATTTACGTTTTAAACACGCTAAACCCTGCAGAAAACTATATATTATTTTTTGATAACCAAAAAACACATAATTTAAACGGAAATAGTTTTAAAATTAAAAGTGAAAATAGTGAAAATAGATTTTGTATGGAGCTTCTTGGACTTCTCTCTTGAATATTTTGAAAACGGCCCATAAGCACCAATCCGCATAGCCATATCCACATCTGTCATAAATAAATACATATATATCAATGCAAGATATTATTAATCTTGATGGCGGTGCTATAGTGAACTAATACCCACAATTTCATTACTAAAACAGCCGTTGATTGGTAAAAAAAATTAAAAAATTAAAATTTTAAAATTTTGTTAAAATTGGTAAAAGTCACATTTTGTTGTAATAAAAATTAAAAAAAAATAAAAAAAACGTAAAACCGGGCCCATTATAAATGCAGTTTTAAATTTTTGCATTAGCGTTCGTTTTCCATCAATTTTTGCCCTAAAATAAAATTTCTAAAGTGAAAAAAAACATTTTTTTTTAAATTTTGGACGTTTTTTGGTAAAAATTAGCTCGCAATAGCAGATATTTTTCGCAATAGCAAAAAAGGATATTTTTGAAAGAAATTTTTCTACAAGACTACCAATACTTAGGGCCAAATTGTGTATAAATGACAGCTCTGCAATCAAACTTTGGGTTGGTGTTTAAATTGATTTTCCTCCCGCAGAGAACATTTCACTTTTTTAAAATTTAAGAAAAAATTGGAGAATTCACCCCAAAATTTTTCCAAAATTATAAAAATAACAAAATTTTTGAAAATTTTGGGTAATTTTAACTTTGGGTTAGTGTTTAAAATGATTTTTGTACAGGAGAGAACATTTTACTTTTTTTGCGTTTTAAGAAAAAATTGGTAAATTCACCCCAAAATCTTTCTAAAATTATAAAAATAACAAAATTTTTGAAAACTTTAGGTAATTTTGCATATATATTGGCAATTAAAACCAACTAGTGGTGGGACACTGTCATATTATTTATAAATGAAAAAAACATGATGTGAACAAAATATGATTATTTTCTGACATGGCCAACTTTAGGGGGCTCCTCCCCTGACTAAGGGGTTTAAATTGAACTAAGACTTGGCTCATTGTTACACCCAAGATCTGAATTAAAAAATATATCGATTTTCGATTTGAACCCAAATGCTTGCAATCAATTTTTTGCGTGTCATATAGGTCCAAAAAATTTGTGACTTACAGAACATGCCTCTTAAAAACAGCTTTTATTGCTTAAATTTTGCTTTCTTTCTCTTGTAAAATTTTACATTTTTTGGTTTAAATTGAAAAACATCAAAATTTCACAGTATGATAAATATTTATTTTAAATATAAACCGATATTAGCTATTTGGATATTATAGCCCTTAATTTTTTATTTATATTATTTTTTAATTTTAACAAAGAAAAATTATTTATTTTAATTGACCACAACAAATATGTTAAAACAAACAAATATTATCATAAAACTATTAGAAAAAACTTTATAAATAGGATCTTTTTTCTAATCGGCTAACTTAGCCAGTTTTTAACATGTTGTTAGTGCACTTATGGCTGATTTTTTTACCCTGCGGCGCATTAGATATGTGACAGCGCTTCACACCACAAAAAATCAATACCATCAATCCATAGGGGCAAATAATTTTTATTTTTCTTATAAAAGAAAATGTAGTTTCCATTTATTTTATTTTTTTTTTCTTTAAACTTATGTTTTAACAAATATGCCAAAAAAAATCATGTGCTTTGGATTTTGGTATATCCTTTCAAAATTGTTTATTTAATTTGGAAATGCATGGTTCACCAAAGAAGTTTTTAATCTAAATGTACAGCTAGCAATTTAGGTAAAACATTTTTTGTCCAGGTAAATGTTTTGTCACAGTAAATCTGACACATTTATATTGACAGCTCTGCTGCTACATTAGCAAGTTATCCCATGGTGCTAAAACCTGGTAAGAACGGGGTGCCTGAATGGGGAAAACGGCTTTTACTTGCCTTCTACCTGCCTCCATTGGAAATTTTGCTACCTCCTGACTGCCTCCTACCTGCCTCCACTCTGCCTCATACCTGCCTTTGAGGCAGTTTTAGCTGCCTCCTACCTGCCTCCTAACCTTATATGCTTAAACATAGCAGGCAGGGTCACCTGCCTCCTACCTGCCTCTAAGGCAGCTTTACCTGCCTCCACTCTGTCTCCTACCTGCCTCCACCCTGCCTGAGTGCTGCTTCCGAGGCAGTTTACCTGCCTCCCACCTGCCTCCCACCTGCCTCCAGTCTTCCGGAGGCAGGTTGAAGAGCCGTCCTTACCGGGATAAGCTATCGTCAGTATAGAGCAAAACATAATGACAAGATCAAGAATTCTATATGACATTTTAAGGGTCTCTAAAATCCTGAAGTGTACAAAATAACATTTTTCAAAAAAAGCAATATGCAGGTATAAAGTAATATCAAAAACACAGAAAATTTTTTTTTATAGGTAAACAACAAAAACAAGAAGACCTGACAACAAAGTTTATTAATAATATGGGTACAGAACCAACTAGTGTGACAAAATTAACTACTCATCCAAAATGGCTCACCACTGTGTATTCTGAAATGAAATTGTATCACTGCAAAAATGGCAATGAAAGTATTTTACCAGAGGAGGTATGCAACGGGATCTATGACTGTGGCGATGGAAGTGACGAAATATTGTTTTATTTATGTCGCCATTTCTGTAACGACTCTGATCTGTGCCTTAACAGAAGAAGATGTTTTTTAAATGGGACGTGCAATTCAATGGATTGTTTTAAGAAAGAACTTTGTAAGTACAATTGAGAAACATCATGTCGTCAAAAATATATAATATAATAAAAAATTGACAACTCCTAAAAAAAAGGTCGCAACAGCTTATGCTATTATAATGACATACTTTGAGGGCAGGCCATGATAATAGCACATTTCTTTGAGTTATGCTATTAAAAAGAAAAAAAGAGTGAAACAATTTATTTTATTTTCAATCCACCGTAAAATAACTAGTTAAAAATCAAATTCAAAAAGTAAATTATGTACTCAGTTCAAAATAGTCATATTCGTAAATTATCTAAAAAAAACCCTATAAAGTAATTATGTAATCAGTTCAAAATAGTTGTATTTGAACATTATCTAAAAAAAACTATAAAAAGCAAAAAATAGACATTCTAGAAATTAAAAAAATTTTAATGCAAAAATAAGAAAATTATAAAAATATTTTACATATCGTTTGGAAGAAATGTTCTAATTTGAAAACTTAATATGAAATATGGTGTTGAAATTAAAAATTCAATTTAAAAATTATGTTCCACGTTGTCTACTAATAATTTCTGTTGGTTTTAAGATAAAAATAATTCGAAAATTTTTTTAACTTTGTCAAAATTTGTTTTACCTTCAGTTTCAAAGAATATCCCTAAAAAATGGGTATTATATATGATGGACCTATACTTACCACCACCACCCTGATCAAAATCCATTGTTCTAAACTGAAGGACATCAGAGCGCATCAAAGGACACCGCGCGCATAAAGGGACGCCCCCATTTATGTCTAATAACCGCCCCCCCCCCTTTCTAATAACCCGCCCGCGCGGCATTCTTTTAGCCATATTCCCACCTTCATTTTGAAGCCCTGTTTTGGTGCTGCTCCTCCTACAACCTATCCCACGGAGCAAAACATTTATGACGTGATCACGAATACTATATGACATTTTAAAGCTAAAAAAATTCTGAGGTGACACTACATTACTCAACATTTCTAATTTTAATTAAAACTTTCGGTTTCATGATTTTAGTGTAAGAAAAGAGTACAATGACAACCAGCGCAAATCATTATGCAGGTGAAAAACTGAGAAACAGTGAGCAACTTCACAATAGTTTAAAATCACCACTAAATTAGTATTATCCTGAACAGTGATTTTGAATTAGTAAAAATAAAGGTGAAATTTGTGCTTTTAAACTAATCTTAAACCTACATAGTTTTTTTAATGTTTTGCTTGTAAAACTATCTAAAACTTAAAAATTAATTTTAAATAGTCTATTTCAAACTTATAAATTAAGCATTTTCTGTAATTGAAACATTAAAAAACTGGAAACCAAGCGCGCCAGCAGCGCCGTACCTGCAAAATGGCAAAAAACTAAAAATCCCCAAAAACTGCTTTTGCTTTTGCAATATTTAAAAAGTATTTAAGAAATTTCGAAGAGCAGGGGTCAAGATTTTAAACCAATATTATTAGAAATATTTTAAACCGTAAAATGTACTAGTCGCTCGCTGTTTCTCAATTTTCCCTCAACATATGATTGGCGCTAGTAGTTATTGTACCATCTTCCTAACACTAAAAAACCCTTATTCCAAACTAGTCTATAGTCTATACAAATATGATGGGAACTGGCGACAAAAGTAAACTTTTAAAGGTCATATCCCCAATAACGCGAGGTAAAATATGTATTAGACATATATCTTTTTCAGTATAGCTCACACTTCCGGCTACCTTTTGAAAAGGTTAAAAATCAATTTACTATGACCTCATCACTACGGCCCATGTGGTAAATAAACCTAGTTGCAAAAAAAAAAACACAAACCTTTGTTATTAGTTTGAGATAATAAACGCCGCTTGGTATGCTGTGGACGCTCTTTGTGCAATTCATATTTCACTTATTATATGTTCGAAAACGTAAATCAAGCCGCAAAAACATAATTATCTAAAATATATTGTCCATTTAAAGCAAAAAATAAATGCCGCCTACACAAAATTTCAAAAAAATCGGATGTTGGCAAAAACTATAAAAATTGTTCTAAACTTTATGACTATATGATTATTACGAAGTAGAAAAAAAAATTAATTAAAAGCGGCCATCTGAAAGGCGTTTTATAAATATGCAAACTTAAAACTCAACCACAGAACTGATATCGGTCCTATGGTTTGTGAAGATGATACTTTTGAGACCAGTGACACAGCAAAAGCTAATATATTTAATAACTATATTTTAAGTGTGTTTGCTAACGATGACAATCAAAAGCCCGAATTCGCAAGAAATGTCTAAGAATATAGGCTTAAATTTTGTTGAATTTTCTGAGAAAAAAGTACCAAAAATATCAAAAAACCTCCCAAACAAAAGTTCCACAACACCAGACTTTATTCTGGCCACCAACTGGAAAAATATTGCTGAATATGCAGCCCTTCTTTTGGATATTTTGTTTGAGTGGTCTTTAACAACAGGGGTAATTGCTTTACTATGGAAAAAATGTTGGTTATTCCCATTTTAAAAAAGGACCTGCCAGTAATAAAAACCACTACCAATCAATATTATTAACATGCTTTCCATCCAAGGTCATGAAATCTATTATATATTTGGAGATTATTAAGTACCTTAGAGTTAATAATTTGATCAGTAAATTTAAGTTTGGTTTTCTTTTACAGAGGTCGATAGACTTATAACTTTTAAGTACACTAAACGATAGGACTCTTGCGATAAGCAATAAATGCACAGTGCACTGTGCCTATATCGATTATAAAAAAGCCTTTGATATTCTAAATTATTAACAAAATTAAGATATTATGGTATTGTTTATGAGTTGCTAAATTGCATAGAACAGTTTTTTTTTAAAATTGTGAGCAAAAATTCATGGTAATGGTTGCTTATCAGAATATGCCTATGTTAAAAGTGGTGTTCCCCAGGCAGCGTACTTTGACCTCTTCTGTTTCTTTTGTATATAAATGACCAACCAGCCTGTCTTACTGAAAAATGCACTGCAAAAATGTTTGCAGATGACACAAAACTATATTGTGTTTTTAAACCAAACCAATTTCTGAAAATTTTGTTTTGTCTGATAAAATAGAATACATTTCGTTGTTTTAAGATGGACGTTTTAATTTTATATATAATCAGGAAACTGAAATTCGATCTTCACTTCTGAACTTCAAACGCCGTTTTTAGTTTGTTTGGAGACTGTTTTTAATAATATTGATCCTTGAGGATCACAGCCATGAAGAATGTATGGGTTAGTAAATGTTCACAAAGAAGGTGTCCCACTTCATCCAATTTTATCGTCCATAGGAACCGCAACATTTTACCTTGCAAAATTTTTAGTTCCTGGTTTATCTCTTCATTCCTTTAATCAATCAATACACAGTAAAAAATTTTTTTCTTTTGCTAAAGAAGTTTGCAGTCTTGAAACTCCTTTAAACAAGATTTTTATGACTAGTTTCAATGTTAAATCCCTTTTTACTAACATTTCATTAAATGAAACAGTTAATATTTGTGCTAACAAAAAACTTCTTGAAAAAGCTAAGTGCCCCAGTGGTTTTACCTCCAAACATGATTTTGTACGTTTTATCACACTGGCTGTTGACAACTCTGTTTGCCTTTTTAATTTTTCCCTTTATTGTCAAATTTATGGTGTCGCTATTGGATCCCCACTAGGTGCAGTCTCAGCTAACTCTTTTTTGTCTTATCATGAAAAAAATGGCTTGATAATTCTCCGTCTGATTTTAAACAATTGTTTTACTGCCGTTATGTTGATGACTGTTGTACTTTATTTATATCTAAAAGTCATTTATCCAAATTTATTGAATATTTAAATAAACAGCTTGTTTCACTTGAGTTAACTGTTGAGAAAAAATTTAATGGCGCTTTACCATTTTTAGATTTATTAATTTCTACAGAAAATGATAATTTTTTACTTTATTTTAGAAAACCCAGTTTTAGTGGAGTTCATTCTCATTTTGACAGTTTTATTCCTAAACGTTTTAAGTATGGTCTTGTTTTATCTTTGTTATTTAGGTCATATATGTTGTGTTGTTCCTATCTAGGTTTCATCTTGAGTTACAGGTATTAAAAAAGCTTTTAGTTAAAATGGTTATTCTATGTGTTGTATTGATTTTTGTATCAGGAAGTTCTTGCATAAGGTTTTTAAAAATGAGAATGATTTAGTTTCAACTGTTAAGAAAACTAGTAATAATTGTTTTACCATTTCTTGATGTGTACTCTTAGCGTCTTAGCTATAAACTTAGAAAGTTTTTTTTCATATGTTGTCTCAGGTAAATTTTAAAATTATGTTTAGTTCTTTGCGTCGTTTGTCCTCCTGCTTCCCTTTTAAAGACCAAATTTCTTGTGGTCTGAGATCTTGCGTGGTCAATAAATTCAAGTGTAGTGGTTGTCCATCCACTTATGTTAGCCAAACGGTCCGCCACCTCGCCACGCGGGTTTCAGAACACACAGGAGTTTTTTCTAAACACTCTGCTATTTTAGAAATTTACTGTCTTGTAATGTTAACTCAGTATCTCTTAAAGATTTCAATAATAACTTCAGCTTTAAGTGAGTTTAGTCTTAAGTTAAAAGAAAAAAAGCGTGTGTATTTAAAATCAAAAGCCAGTTTTAAAAAAAATCATAGCAGTATTGACTTGTCATTGTTTTAAATTAAGAGCAGGATATTATTTTATATTAGGATAGGACATAATTTTAATTCGATTTGTGATCGGTTTTATTTAAATTTTTTACCTTTTGTATTACTGTTTCAACAGTTAATAATATATTTTAAAGGTTTTTTCACGTCATTTCTTGTAACTGCAGGCAATTTTATTCAACTTTCTGTGTTTTTTTTAATTATTCTTGCCATGTTTTTATTCTTTTTACTGTATTTAAATATTATTCTATGAAATTTTTTTTTCATTTTATTATGTTTTTCTTGTTACTTTTTGTACTATATTCTTCTCTTTTAATATACTATATATTTATATGTTTGTAACAATTTATACTAATTTTGTAACTGAATTATAATTTCCTAATATTGTTTGTAATTTAGATGCACTGAGAATGGATTTAGCTAAAATCCTAAAGCTTTGAATGTCAACAATAAATGTTTTAACCTTCGTTTTTCTTGCACTATTTAAATTAAGATTCGCCAAGAAAAAATCAATTGCTTTAATGCCTTTCTATGTTTAATTAATAGTCATTAGCAGTATAATGCTTTTGATTTCATTATTTTGTTTTGAAATAATTTCAAAACAAAATAATAGAATGATGCTATTTTTGTATGTAGAGTGTTGTTTTTAATTGACAATTGAACTTCATAAATCATTTACTTTTTTATTTGTATTCACAGTGAGTGTACCTTATAATAAATATATGATGTACCCTGTGAATAATTGTATGTCATTTAATTTCATAAATACACTATTTTGAGTAAAAGTCTTATTTTTTTTTATAGAAAAGTCAATATAATCATAAATTATGTTAATTTTAAAACCTAATTTTGTTTTAGGCACTTGTAAACCTTGGGAATTCAGATGCTTAAATAAAGAAAAGTGCATCGCTAAGTGGTCTATATGTAATAATAAAAAAAAACCGGCCTGTTCTGATGGCAGCGACGAAGGAAATCCCGATCTCTGTCGCAATGTATGCAATGAACCAAACAAGTTCCTTTGTGACGACCAACTCCAATGTATCCCAAAACGTTTTCGTTGTGATGGTATAAATAATTGTAGAGACAAAAGTGATGAATCAAATTGTGCAAAAAGTTCAAGGTATTTAGAGCCAAAGGAACATGGAGCTTGACAAATCGTAGATTCATAAGCTCTTAGACTTTTGCTCTTAGACCAGTAAGGACGGGGTTCCTCAATTTGGAAAGCAGGGAGGGGCCTGTTTCATAAAAACCTTTGTAAATTCTCATTTTACAAATCTCCACCTATTTTTTGTGAAATATCATAATAAAGGTTTTTCAACTTGTAATTCAGGGGGAAAATCTCCGCGCAGCCACATCATTTCATCTCCGTTGACCAATCAATATTCGCAGTGCCCTATATTCCCTATCATTTAATTTACAAAAAATAGACGGAGATTTGTAAAATAAAAAATTACATACGTCTTTAGGTTTGACGAAGAAATAGGCGCAAGGTTTGATAGGTGTAATGGTGCAGTCAGATATATTTATAATTAACGCAGGTGAAGGCAGGTCTGAAGCAAGATGGAGGCAGCAAAATTAATTTGCAATGGAGGCAGTTACAAGGCACGACTTGCCTCCGAGGCAGTTTTAGCTTCCTTCTACCTTCCTAAATACATGTATATGCTTTAACACAGGAGGCTGTGCCAGCTGCCTCCTACTTGTTTCTACCATTGCTTGTACCTGCTTCCACGGCAGGTTTTGCTACCTCCTACCTGCGTCCAATCTTTTATAGGCAGCTTTGAGAGCCTTCCTTACCAGAAAATGTGAGCAAATAACCCAATGTCCTGCTACATGTGTCTGTTGTGCAAAAATGTAAAACAAAGTACTACAATAAAATTTAGTACAAAATTTACATAAAAAAAACAAAAAAAAAACTTAGGTGACCATTTTGCTAATGGTACAGATGATTCAGAAGGTAAACCATATTAATGTATAGCGAACGATAAATTTTATACATTAGTACATCTTTTTTACTAATCAAACGTACCATTAGCGAGATATATTCTTTGAAATTTTTTTCAGGCAATAATTTTTTAAAATACTGTAGTTCTAAATAATTGAAGGCCGGGTGGTGTGGAGTTCTTCCCCATGGTGCCTAGCGAGCAACGTTAACACTAGCTTTTGTCATGAGATTTGTAAAATTAAGTGGTAACACGTTTTGCTCTATAAAACTCAGAAGTAAACAATGTTAGCAGGCAGATAGCTCCACAACGCCCATTAAATGACACAGTTTACTGTGATCTGTTTTTTATTTCTATGTACCAGCATAAAATTTTGTGGCAGCCACAAATACTGTATACATGATAACACAACACCCCAAAATATGTATAATAATACTACATAGTAGCATGTAGAATACAAGGTTTGTTAATTTTAACACCTTTATTTTTAGATATACACAAACATTACTATATACAAAGTGGTTGTCACCTAAGTGACTTGATATAAATAACTAACAAAATTGAGGGGAATGGCCAAATACCAAATATCAAAATAATTCAAGATTGTATTTCACTATTCATTTAATTTTACAATTGTTGTAGAATTTTTTTTAGATTTTAGATTTAGATAATTATTTTTTATGTAGATGACAAATATCAAAATTTAATGCATCATTAATGGTCCACACAAACACAACAATTTCTTAAAAAAATAGCCACACCACACAGCCATTTTGTTAGGGAGTGTTATATGTTTAAAAATGTGATTTTTCTACACAAGCAAAACATCAAAAGCTAATGTGGTGGTCTGAATTCTATTTGTGTGTTTATCAAAAAAATATGAAATGACAAAATAATTTTTGACCTGTTAAAAATTTTTTGGTGCTCCTGAAAATTTCTATTGTGTTTAAAAGTCCAAAAACAGCGCACATTTTATGTATAGCACGCTTTGCAAAAAGACATATTTACTAAGCAATAAAAGCTATTTCACACTGAAGTGACATCATGAGATATGTTAAATGTGTTGTCACATCTTGGGTATAAGCATTGCCTAAGTGTTAGAGATCAAACTTATACACTGAATTAATTGTTTTACGAAAATTGCAAAAACTACCCACATTTTAAAAGGTTATAAAAAAGTGAGCCGGTAAAGTTATATTTTAGATTTTATGCTTAAATTCTGACGAAATAATTTGAATTAATTATTTTACCAGCAGTGTGTGCAATAAATTGTGCGGCTATGACGTTTTTTTTGAAAAAAAAACAATTAAAAACGCATAATTTTTTTTAATTCCACCTTTTTACAAAATATTTAAAAATTAACCAACTTTAGCCTTTAAAACTTTTGCATTTGGGTTCTCAATTAAGTAATTTCATAAGGAATTATTAGAATACAGGTTTTGATCTTTATTATTAAACCGCTTGAGTAAAAAATGTTGAACATTTTTGTTGTTAAAAAGTCGATTTAATACAGCAATTGTCGATATCAGCTAGATTTATTTGCCTATACCTGTACAATAAATTATAAATATATAAATAATGCTTTCCAAAGTACAATAAATTTATTTTTTTTATTTAACAGTGTTTATTGAGATTTTCTTGTAGCCAACAGAGTCATAGTAATTTTAAAAAAATTAAATTTTTAATACTATCACTAAAAGTCATTATGCCAATATTAAACTTTAGTACTATAAATTAAATAATAGACATGTTTTTAAAAGTTTAATATTGTCACTTATAATATGTTTTTATCAATTTAGTTTAGCCAAATTGAACTGTTAATAAATGTTTATTTTGATTAAAATTTAAACAAATTTCTTTTTGAATAAAAATATGCTTAAAAATAAATCGATAGTAATTTTTATGTCAGAAATGGATGAAAAGAAATAGATTCAAAAGTTCAAAAAGGAATGGAATAAAAATACTCCTTTTATAGAATCTGACATGCCTGACATAAATAAGCTGTTTTTCTGTTGACTTTTGTTTTAAACTTCCTATTGTAAAATTAAGTACTTTATTAAAAATCTTGATAAATTTGAGTATTTTTTTGCAGAACAATGATGTAGAATGTGGAATAAAACATTGACTTTCGTAAACGAAGCAACCAATTTTTGCCGAAACTATATCATTATAAAAATGAAATATTTCCTTACAGCATTGTAATTTTTTATGAATTGACTTTTCAGATTTAAAAAAAAATATCTTGCGTCCCAAAACCTTCTATCATTTATCGTTAAAATATCGTAAATGGTTTAAAAAATAGGGTATTGCGAAAATGACCAAAAATAGGGCTTTTTAGGGCATCGTGTATTTAAATATTTTCGCTTTTAGTACGCAAATTGTTTGGTGCAAAAATATAAAAAAACAAACACTTTATATCTTCATTTTAGAAAAAAACTTTTTCAAAAAAAAACTTCAAAAATACAAACAAACACTTTAACTCTGCTTGTAAATTTTTACAAAGACTATTGCGATTTATTGCGATTTATATATGCGACTAATAAAAAAACTTGCGATTTTTACACTATTTTTTGTGAAGCACAGAAAGCGAAAATATAGTCGGCAATTTTTTGGCATGGAAAAACAAGCTGAATTCATATCAAATTATTCTACTCTCTAAAACATCTTACTGGTTTTGACTTTGCGAATTGCATGCTCTAACAGTAAAAATCTCGTATATCATCAACCAAAACGGTTTTTTACTGGCATACCAGTAAGAAAATACTGGTTGCGTCAGTAACCAGTAAAAAAAATTGCTGGTTTCACCGGTAACCGGTAACTGTAACACTATTTAAGTTACTGGTTATCGGTAAAACCAGCAATTTTTTTACTGGTTACCGACGCAACCAGTATTTTATTACTGGTATGCCAGTAAAAAACCGTTTTGGTCGACGATGTACGAGATTTTTACTGTTAGAGTATGCAATTCGCAAAGTCCAAACCAGTAAGATGTTTTAGAGAGTAAAATTATTTTCTCTGAAGGCATCCTCAACTTTGAACAAATTTTAATTTCACCTAAACAAAATAACAATTTATAAAACCAAACAGTAAAAACAAATAAAATACGTTAACAGATGTTTTTTAAAGATTTTCTTTCTAAAACTGAAGCACAAAATAAGCAAAATTTAACACTGGCCTATCTAGCTCGATTTATTCATGCCAACAACAACTAGTTAAAAAAATTAGTTAAAAAAGCCATGGAGAATAGATTTAATTTTTACTTGAACAAAATAATTTATAAAACAAAACAGTTAAAAAAAGGTAAAATACATCAATATTATGTTTTTTTGAGGATTTTTTACAACTGACGCACAAAATAAACCAAACTTTAACTATGGTCTATATAACTCAATTAATTAATGCCCATGCCAACAAGTAGTTAAATCAACTAGTAAAAAAACCATGAATAAATTTTATCTTGTTTACCGCAGCGTATTTTAGTGTTTAAAATTAAACCGCCAAAAAACAACACATGTTTCTCCATATTTTCCCGGTTTTTTGACAACCGCCGGCCACAGTAAAACAAAATTATATTTAACACTTTGATTTTTTTTATTCCCATTCTAACAACTAAACTCAACGGCACTGCAGAAGCGACAGAGCGGTCGCGGGAATAATTATAAAAAAAATTAAAAAAAACAAAAACGGAAATGCCCATTGTATTTTGAATTAATTTTATTACGCGGCCTGAAGTGGTAAAAAACACAGCTAGAGTGGCATTCAATGTTTTGATTTTGTTTTAATTTAAACCTAGCGAGCTGTGTCAGTTTACTTTATAATTTTACACCAATTTTACACCAAAGTGACAAAGACAAATCATTTGTCACTTGTAACTTGTCACTCGTAACGGTTATACCTTTTTAAATGCTTCTTGTCACTTGTTGGATGTGAATTAAGCCTTCTTGTTTACAGCTCAAACTTGTATGTACGCTAAAATATTTTTTTGCAATAATTGCAAAAATCAGCCGCATTTAATATGTTATAAAAATTCAGCGAGCAAGTTAATACTTTATATTCATATTTTGAGAAAATAATAGGCACCTTGCACTGGAACTCGGTTTATACATGAAGTATGCAATATACATAAGTGTCACCATAATGGATAATTACCGTATCTCCTACTTATCTTTCGTAGTATGTAGATCAACCGATCGAAATTTCGCGCGCTTTCGATCGCCTCATCTGCATACTACAAAAGATAAGTAGGAGATACGGTAATTTCGCGCGCTTTCGATCGCCTCATCTGCATACTACAAAAAATAAGTAGGAGATACGGTAATTATCCATTATGGTGACGCTTATGTATATTGCATACTTCATGTATAAACAGAGTTTCAGTGCAAGGTGCCTATATCAAGTAATTATTCTACTAACAAAGCCAAAAAAAATTTAAAAAATAAAAATGCTAACAATAAAAAAACTATTTTTGTGATGGATGACTAGGTTTTTTAATGGTATTGTGTGTAGTAGAGTTCATTATTTTTTAAATATTGTTTATTAATAAAAATGTATGTTTTTTTTTTAAATTTAACTATACATATAACGTCTTAAATTTAAGTTTTGTACACATCGCCATGATTTTGAGTTGCTTAGACCTAGCTAAAGACTTTTATTTGAACTACATAATTTGCATTCTTTGTACTTTAATGTTTATGTTCCTCTGTCACTTGGAACTGTCAGTAAGGTTTCTAGAACTGAAACCTTAAGTTAAGCTTTGATTAATTTCAATTAAAAACCCCTAGTTCCCAGAGTTTTCTGACGGCTCTAAGTTCCTTATTTGTCAAAGATCCTTTGGGTGTGGTCTAAACTATCGTTGCGGAACCATGGAACAATGCGTTCCATTTTATAGTGTGTGTGATGGGGTGTTCCACTGTAAAAATAAACACGAAGAAATAGGGTGTGTAGGGAATTGTTTGAACAACTTTTTGTGTCAAAAGTGGGGGCCGGGACGCGTATGGCACCAATATTACTTTAAAAAAAATGAACCGGATTGCATGTCAATGAATAATGTATGCAATGGCATACCTGACTGCGCGGTTCCTCCTGATGAAGGAAACGCAACGTATTGCAACCTGATTTGCTCTTCAGGCGGATGGCAAATGTGTCCAGATAACAAGAAATGCATACATGAACTTATGCTATGTGATCACTATGAAAATTGTAGAGACGCCTCAGATGAAAAAAATTGTCCAATTAAACGCTGAAAGTTTGTTTTGTTTATTATTTTATGAGTGTATTTTTTATATTATAGCTTATACTAAAAAGTCACACATAATAATATTGCGATGGGTAAAAATCTCCCAATTAACCGAAAGTTTTTTCGGTTTTAAATATATCCACAGAATTTTGACACTATAGAATCGGCCAATTACACTGGGAAAACTTGATCTCCAATGATCGTAGAGTTCACCAATTTTAAGCTGTTTTATTTTGATTCAACTGAGAAAAACGTATAAACGCTTCACTCACGAATTTTGGTTGACGAATTCAATAAAAACAAAAAAATAGGTACGTTTTTTTGCAGAATTAGCTTGACGCTTTAGAAATTATTAATTAATGGCACTGCAACCCAGAAAGCAATATCATCCCTTAATATCATATTGTGTGGGCAGTAACTAAAATTATGCAGTTATTATGTTTTGTAAACTAATTAATTCAGAGGAATTTTTTTTAAATCCAGCGTTTTCACACAAGAAAAAATAAGTCAATAATAGCTGTTAAAACAAGTTTGCTATAAATTATTTTTATAAATAATTGTCCAATAGAATCATGAATTTTCTCTAATTCAAACTTGAATTTTAAAAATGTTTGTGATTAATTTTTTTAGATAGTTTAAAATAGTGTGATTTTTTAGATTTTATTCTGTATAAAAAAGCTTTTATTATATTTTAGCTGCAATTACTAGCAGTAATATTTTATATATATGGGCAGCTTGTTTTTTTTGTATATTTTTTTATCATTTATAAATAAATAAAATTCTATTCTTTTTTCAATTTTCGTATAAATAATCGACTACTTTATTAATCCCAGGGATTGGTAACTTGTTAAAGCACCAGGACTTTTATAATACGATAGAATAAGGTTTGATTGATAACATTAGTTTTTCAAATCAATCAATATTAAAGTTGTATTTTTACTAAAGGTAAACAAAACGTGGCTGGTTTAGTAAAAGGGGGCCATCAAGTAAAAAAACCAAATCATAGCAATTTTGTTCCACATATGTATATATCAATGAATCAAAACTCAGAAAAATTAGGAGTTTAATTTAAATTGGTAGACATAAGTGACGTGACATCATAACTTCTATTTTTTCCTTGAATAAATAAATAGTCACGTTTGATTTAATTTTTATTTTTTTACGTTTTCTTTTTAAAAAAACTAAATGATTGCTTTTTGGGATTGATAACTTAAAAATGTTATAAAAATTTGTTCTATATGAATATTGCGAATTAGCTTTTGTATAATGTAATAATTATCTATTAGGATCTAAAAAAAAGTTTTTATTACTAATAATTAATTACTGCATTACTAATAATTAATTGCTGCATTTTTCTGTAGAATGTAATTTTTGGATTGTAATCATATATTCATCAAACATTTAATTTTCTAATAAAATCCGCAGTATATTTTTTAAGATCTTAAACACCAAATAGTGGTTCAAAGTTAGTTTTATATATTTGATATAAACAAAATAAGAATTCTACTTTCTAAACAAAAATAATAGCTTTCCACACAGAAACTCATTACTTTTCAATCAGGAGAATTTTTTACAAGACCCTAATAAATCACTTAAGAGTTTTAGAAACTTACATTAAAATATCTTACAAACAAGAATTTGTTAAAATGAGACATATAAGCATTAAACATTAATGAGACATATAAGCATTAAGCTTTTTTTCAAAACTACTTGAGGTTTTGAGTTTTAAATGGAAAAGCCTAAAAATCAAATTAATCTAGAAAATATTTACTATAAGGCATTAATACACTAAAAAACTAAAAGACAAAATAGACACTTTGCACTGAAACTTAAAATAAACATAAGATATAGAACACACAAACATTGCTGCTGTACAGAAAGTAAGGTAATCATTTAAATGTTTAAAAAAAACAAAAGGCGAAAGACAAAACCCTGTTTAATAATGAAGACAAAAGACTGTTTAATAATGAAATCACACTGATTATGTATGTTGATTTATATTAGAAATTGTCTGTTTTAAAACGTGTAATTAAAATTTGCATGTAAAAATTAAAAAAATATATGGCAACAGATGTTATTATAAGAAGGTTATTTTCTGTCAATGCCGCCACTAATGAATAATCAGGGAACATTTGCATGATCACGGTATTTTCCGTACAGGTTCAATGTTTGTGTGTTCTATATCTTATGTTTATTTTAAGTTTCAGTGCAAGGTGAATACATTCTTACCTCTATCATTCCTTAGAATTTGGTGTGCCAATAAATGACACAAAAACCCCAGTTTATTGATTGAAAATTAATTCTATCACTTTTTTAATGTATTCTTGAAAGTTCTCAAACGTTCTATTGTTTGGCGGCGCTTGAGTAGTTTTTTTTGTAACGTTGCCTAGTTTTTATTGGTTATAAACTTTCTGGAATTTTTTAGAACTGTGCTTTGCAAATATATGAACTAAAAAAAACAGTTACTGGAAAGGTGTTACTTTAAATCATTAAATGTTGTTATAATTGTGTTATAAATTCGAAATTATTATTTTAATAAACTTGTGTTTTTACTTCCATTGCAATCAACCATGAAATTAAACACTGCTTTTGTCGTTGCTCAAATTCCTCAGCATTTTTGGTAGCAGAGCGTGGTTCCGAAATTGAAAAACTGGTCATTTGTGAAAACAAACAAGCTTTGACTCCTTTTGTGGTAACCTTTAAATTAAAAAATGAGCTTAAAATATGAAATTTTGAACTGTTTGAACTAAAAACTGGTTACCAAAAACGGTTTTGACTGCAATGCCTGCAATAAATTGTGGTGTTGAGACTGTGTCTGTAATGGAGTACCCAATCTAATTACTGGTGAATTATATCAACGCCTTGAAGAAATCTGTGAATTCCAATAAATGTGTCCAAATTGCTCCAATACCAACATACTTCAGCAAATTGTGTGTGTGTGTGTCTTTTGCCAGTAACCAGGGTTTTGTTTAACCTTGGTTCGTTCTGTCTGGCGTGCTCCTCGCCTTGCTCACCCCCTCTTCCCACTCCCAGAGGAGATCAGCAACTGCTGCAGGGTTCACCAAAAGGTCTTTTGCTCCCAAGGTCGTATTAATGTGTGTGCATGTAAAAAGATGTTGTGTTGTGTGTATTTGTGTTTTACATAGCGGGAAGTTTGATGATGTGTATCGTGTGGGATTGATTTTGTGTAGGTAGTAGTAGGGGAAAAGAAATTTCCCTGCCCTGAGTTGGGGAAGGGTTCTTCTGACCCCGCGAGAAAGATTTTCTTTCTTGTTGCTTATTGTTGGTGCTTTTGTTTGAAGTATTGGGTTTATTGGAGTGTTGTTGATGTCATTTGCGACTGTGTTTGTGTGGATTTGTTGTTTTAGTGGTTTGTAAGTTTTGTTGTGTATGTTTGTTGGAGTGATAGTTGTGTAGTTGTTATTGTGAAATATTGTTTGTTTTTTGAGCCTGTTGGGTGCAGGTTGTTGTGTTAAGTGGTTGCGTAGATTCTTTGTGTACATGGCTGCCAATTTTGCTTGTTTTGTGTGGAGTTGAATGTGAGTTGCTATTGGGAGGACTTGCCCCTGTGTGTATGATGTGTGTGTTTGTGTCTGTGGTGTGCCCTGTTGGGACCCTGAGAGCAGTGTTTTGTATTGTTTGCAGTTTGTTAATTTGTGTGTTTGATGTTGTGGGGCCCCAGACTGTGCTGGCATACTCGATTTGTGGTCGAGTGATTGCCTTGTATGTGTGAGTCAGTGTCTCTTTTGGTTTACCCCACGATGTTCCTGTGAGTACATTTATGATTTTGAGTGTTTTGCGTGCTTTGCTGTGTGTATTTGCGATGTGTGTGTTAAATGTAAGCTTGGGTTCAAAAGCGAGCCCAATATTTTTGGGTTTTTAGTTGTGATGAGTGTTGTGTTGTTTATTTGTAGTGATAGTTGTGTATTGTAGTCTGCAGGCTCTGGTGTGAATAGTGTTGGTTGTTGTCTGTCAATGTTTGTATTGCGTGTAGGTATGGTTGTATTTGTTGTTGTTGTGTTGTTGTGCTATGTGATGGTTTGGGTGTGATGCGTATTTTGTGATGTCGTCTGCATATGTTATGATGTGTATTATGGCGAACCCGGAAATCGACGTAGTTTTGGTTACGCCCGTTTTTAAGTCCTCATTTGTTAGCGCCTTAAGTTTTAAAAATTGTTTTTATTAATTCTTTTTATTAATTGTTTTTGCTTTGGTGACGCGGTGTTGCACCATCGCTCACGCGAGCTCTGCTCGCCTCATGTTAGTCGCCTGGTCGCTTGAGTTGGTTTTTATTAATTCAATGTGCGGTGACAAGCAGTCACGGGCGCACGAGCCTGGGTTTAGTGGGCTAATTGTTTAATATAAAAACGGCTCACTCCAGTCCAGCTTGCGGCCGCGGAAAATGTCAAGAAGAAGCAGTAGACCCTGAGACAGGATTATCTTCCTCATCTCCGCCCTGAGCTTGTTTTTATAAAATTGTTATTCAGTTTTTATTTACCTGCAATAGGCCCTCGACATTTTACCTGCGGTCCTTTGTGGGATTTCTCAAGCGACCGGACGACCCTGCATTTTGAATATCACAAGCAAGTTTTTGCTCTGGCGATTAATTAAATTCTTGAGTTCCGGTGCGTCACCACGTCGGTTTGAGTTGTTAAAAGCTAGAGTTATTTTAAGTTTTGTCAGGTTTTTTAGGCGGCGCTAACTCCCCGTTTTAAGCATCCATTTTTCTGGGTGGTTCCACCAGGTGCTTTCCCCCAGTAACGTACTTTTTTAACGTATTTTTCTCAAGCTGGCATTAAGCCCATTTTTGTAATCACACCCCTGCCAAAAAGACCTCTAAAACTTATAAGTGTTTTTCAGTCTTTTTTCTGGTCCCGCCTTAGGTTTAAGCTTTATTGTAATCATTTTTCGCGTCGTTTTCTAAAACAAATAGGCTAAGTACTCATCCCTGTGCCGTCCCCACTGCATAGGCTGCCAAGTTTTTGTGTATTTTGCCGTCGGCCTCGTTTTTATAAATTCTGTGGCCAATAATAAAAACCTACCCTGTTAAATCGTTAAACACATTGCATAACTAACTACTAGTCTTCCAAAAAATTGGCATAACTTTAGCAAACTCAGACCTGACGACGGTTTTCTTTCCGGAGGGAGGACAAACAGACAAACATACATCACACTTTGCGTAGCACCTTGGTTCGACCCAACTTCCGGTTTGACGTTTGACTCCTGTACGCCCGCGGTTTGGAAAGCTCCGCACAGATTTGGGCATCACATAACTGGAGCCTTGTAAACGGGGCTTGGTTAAAAGCCTGAACCGGCGTAGGGTTTCTGGTCAAACGTGGAAACGGTTTTGGCTTGAACCAGAGTGCTAGCCGCACAGGGAAAGACAACTGGGCCCTCGGTTTTCCCCATGCATAAGGTTAGGTTGCTTTTAAAAAAGCTCAAATTTTTTGTTTAAAAAAAAAACTAATTTTTTTCCAGTTAAAAATTAAATCTCAGTAGTTTGCAGGTTTCCTCCCAGTCCCACCAGCCGTGACCAAGTGTAGGGTAACGAGGTGGCTCCTCTAGGAAAGCCTTAGGCAAAAATTTTTAGCAACCCTGCGCTCTCAGCTCCAGAGCCTCAAAATGTTAAGTAGTGCTGAGGGTATTGGTTCACGGTGGGAAGCACAGGCGATCGCAGCGACGCCTGTGGTTCCTCCAGCCCCAGCCAGTTTTAGCACGTCAAACATTGGCGCGACTAGACCGGCAGGGTTGGCGCGAAATCCGCAAAGTTATAGGACCGACTGGTCCTCGTCAGAAACTGATTTATCTTCCCCGGACGATACCCAAGAAACCGGTAGCTCACCGGGTCTTTGTTCGTTGAGACATATCAGTTATTGGCGACGATGGTCGATTATTTTGTTATAAGCAAAAGCAACAGACCGAATTATTTTGTTATTTTGTTATTATAAAGCAACAGACCGAATTATTTTGTTATAAGCGCGCTGAGAATTGTTTACTAAAAGTTCCCATTTTATCAGCCGAGAAAAGTTTGATACGGTAGGTAGGAAGTTCCCGTAAAGTTTGATTGAATAAAGAAATACTGGTTATTCTTCGTTTTTTTCTCTTATTTTTATATAATCGCCGGCATTAATATATATATATAAATAAGTATATTTATATATAATTTTTTTTTATTATTATTAGCGATATTTTTTATATACCGCGTTTTTTTATATATTAATTTTATTATTATATTTTATTGATTCGCGAATTATTGTATATAATTAATTGTACTAAAATATATTTAATCCAAGAAAAAATTGAGTTTAGTCTTATATAAACTTTGAACGTCAAACAAAAATTTTTTTTTATTATTTTCATGAGTGACAGTGAGATAGATCCAGAAGTTCAATTAAATATGGATGGAGTTATTGATCAGTTAGTAAAGGAAGTGCAAGGTCAGCACGAAAACATGGATGACCTACACGAAGCGCTAGATGGAATTACAAATCAAATCCAATTAGATAGGGATAACCGAGATGTTATAGAACCAAACAAAAAACCAATTTTTGCAAATTTACCCACCTTTAAGGGCAAAATAGGAGAAAATTTCCCAAAAATTTTACGATCATTTCGAATGTATTCTAGCGCGTGTAATTGGTCGCCTGAACGTCAATTAACAATCTTTCCAACTTGTTTAGTAGAGCATGCGCAGCGAATGTATGAAAATTTACCGGATGACCAAAAAACAAGTTGGGATACTCTTGTTGAGGCGTTAAGTAATAAGTTTCGCACCGGAGAATCTCGTCGTTTGCGAGCCGCGCAATTACATAATTGCCACCAAAAACCAAATGAAACCGTAGACGAATTCGCCAACTGACTTCAAGATTTAATTGAGCTAGCTTATCCCGAAATGACGGAAAATGATAGAAATAATATTCTTTTATATGCGTTTGTCGATAACATTAAACCCAAACTGAAGGTTCCTTTAATGGTGTCAAGCCCAACAACTTTTCAAGAAGCGTTAAATATTGCCACACGTTTTGAACTAGAAAATATCAAAAAAAGTTCACAGCTTTTTAAGTATACCCTAAATTTAAGCTCAAATAAAATGTTTAATTTGTCTAAAAATGTGATATACTCAACTTCTTCAAATCAAAACCAAAGTAAATTGACTAAAATTAATGACTTTAAATATGCGTCAGATAGTGAAGCGCAATTGGTTGAAGAATCAATGTGCGAATAAAAAAATTTACGTCATGACGTCAAAATTTTATTTTAAACCTAACCGTTTGAACGAAAAACCAGCAAACTTTAAAGCAAAATTTTTATTCCTATAACCCTATCAATAAATGAAAATAGTAGGTAGTGACGTTGCATGTAGCTTTGTATAGTGTAGTTTTGTTAGAATAAATTTAAAATTTTGTGTTAAAACCACATAGACAGTACAAGAAAGCAAGTACATCGCAAAACAAAACAAAAACAAACTAATGAATATACACAAAAGACTAAGAAGGAATTTTACACATGGAATTTCTTAGCTTTGCTGAACTTCTCAGTATAAAATTAATTCGTTGTTTTTTCGATATTTTGAAACTTTTTATTAAAATTAAATAACATAAATAACATAGGTAAATATCGTCAAACACAATTAAAATCACCTAGATTTATTTGGAAACGTTATAGTATTTATAATTCATTAAAAATTAAGTAATTTTAAAATCAGGCTTTCTGTTGAAATGAAGGTAGATTTCAGAAAAATTTTACTTGAATTGAATTATAATCAATAAAAATTATTTTTAAATGTAACAAGGTCATTGTCATTTCTAAAAATACTAGGTTAGAAGGTTAAAAAAAACCTGCTAAAATTGCAATTAAAGATAATTAAGCTTTAGTTAAAAGTAGAAAAATTTTATAAATTATAAAAACCCAAATTTATTTTCAATTAAACAGACATATTTCGAATTTGGAATATTTTCATTAAGATTCATTCATTATTTGAAATAAAAAACATATATATAGCCTTAAAAGACTTTTCTACCTAGAATAGAATAGAATAGTTCATTTATAAACTAGTTTAAGGTTTTTTCTTAAAGTGGCTGACAATTGATAAAATTCAACGAGAGTGACTACTTCATGAAATCAGGAATAATCTGCACCAGAGGAAACAATTTGCACCAGAAATTACACACTGCTTTATAGAAGATGGAACCCAGTTGTGGCAAAAAGAAAACAAGAAACAAAAGAAGAAGTGATATTATAATAATAAACTTTAATGTAAACAAAATAGGTTAGGGTAAAGTAGGGAAAAAGTAATCCAATACAAAGAAAAAACCAACAAAAATTAAAAAGTTAGTTCTTTGGTAAATAACAATTATAATTTGAAGTTAATCGGGGTATCTTTAATAATTCAACTTATGTAGTAGTTGGGTTTTTTCCTTAATGGGTAGGAGATGTAAGGGTTGTAACTTAGCTCTAAGACTACGGTACAGCAACTTACGCATCTCAGGTTACAATTAAATAGTAAGCTATACGTAGCTTAAAATGCAGTAAAACAAGATTAACAACTTGCAATATATAAACAACTACTACCCATATCCGAATTTATTTATAGAAATTGAAACAGTTGCAAATTGTAACACAATGATCCCGGAACTCGTGATTGTAGAAATGGCAAATTAATCACACCCATGCACCTCGTGACGTCAAACAACGCCTAATAAACACCTACGTAATTATCAGCCACTAATCAGTATTCTGTAAAATGACGTTTAGTGATGTAATAGTGATGATACAACGTAATAAGACGTAATATGACGTCACAGTAGAGGTTCCTTATCACTATAAAAACCCCAAAAAATTTTAAAATTTCAGTACTTACTTACTTTTACTTACTAATTACTTACTTTTACTTACTTACTTAACCTATTCTTGTGTAGTTTCCTGTATTCGGTCTTTGCATATTTTGTATCTTGGCTTTGTATTTTTTTTTGATTTAATAAAATTTTTTTAAAAATAGTCGTCCTACAAGGTAAAAAAACAGTAAAATCTACCACCACACAATCACACACCACAAGACACCAAAAATTGAAATCTGCGAGAAATCTGCGAGTAGATCTGCGCATCATAGAGTAGTAGTGTAAATAATTTCTCTTCTTATTGTTAATTTTTTTTCCTTATATCTGTATTCCTTCAAAGTTTTTGGCCTAATTTTGGTATTGGCTGTAAGTTCTTTTAATTATCTTTGTTTTTGGCTGGTTTTTGTGCTTGTTTTTTTTTCAGAATTAGCATAATTCAAGCCAAAAAAACTCCAGCCATTTCACACTAAAGGGAGCATCTATACCAAATTCAAACACTTCTTCAAATTTTTCTTGCGTGGCCTACAAAAATCCCCACCAAAGCCCCTTTTCTAATTAACTTTTGGCCAACTTTTACACCCTCATTCAAACTAATGACCGCTAGAGGCTGCTTTTACTTTTTGACTTTTAATCCTGCATGTTTTTTTTGACAACGCCATGAGCGTTTTTGACGATCATTTGTCATCAACCTTAGTGGACACTTCTGTGGATCCAAACGACTGCGAAAACTGCAATAAATGCTCAAGGCCAGCCGTAACTTTAAATGTGGCATATATGAAGTGCTTCAACTGCAACGATGCCGTCCATTTTCGCTGTCTTTGTTTTACAAACTTTAAACAAAGCGCCTCTACCAAGCAGCTTTTAGAAAAACCTGGGGGTTCGATTTTATTGCCACAAATCGGAATGTTCCCGACCATTTGAGAAAAGATCTTGTCCCAGAAAAATCTCTACTTGTTCTGAATTACCGCTATCCATTCAGGATATTTTCGGTGAAATTGCGCAGAATGGCGTGGCCATTGGTCAACTAAAAGCTAAACTTAACTCTGATATTCTAAATATTCTGGTTAAGCTCAATTGACTTTCAGATGCAATAAAAACCTTTGCTCCTGAGCTTACTGAGGGCCTAAGTCCTATGCTGCAGTTACAAAACAGTGTCTGCCGCCATCTCAAGCTCCTGTCTATTACCAACTAAAAGAAATTCTGTCGGAGCAGGAAATAAAGACCCAATTAACTTAGCTAAACTCCCGCGCAAAAAACTCCCGAAACTCCCGTGCAGCTTTTTTCCAACCTGCAACAGCTATTTGCCACCTTGAATTTCAACGATTTGTGGAGTGGAGTGGCTGGAGCTGAGCAGTTAGGTCGGCAGAAATTGCCACGTTTCAATCGTCTTGTCAAAATCATCATGCTTAACCATGACGGACAGGGTTCCTTGATTGCTAAGAACTTATTGCGTCAATGGAGTGAAAGCTGAGAAATCTCTGGTGCTGATCTTGGACTTGGTGAAGACCTAAAACGTATGAGCTTGCCCGCTTTCCAACCAATGGAGGAGCAGAGAAAGGCGCAAGAATATTCAAATTTATGAAGAAAAGCATACCAAATGACAGAAGAGCTATGTATTAAAGGGATAACAACACTAGTTTCTCTGTTAGAAAAGAAGATGGTAAACTGGCTATAGTGAAATTTGTTTTCAATGAGAGTTTGTCTAAGTGGCGTTGTTTCAAAAATCTAGCGATTTAAATTCTTAAAGGGAAAGGATCAACTTAGAACTGAAACGTTCACTAATTTTCTTAAGTGCAAATACGCAAATGTAAGAAGTCTTATAAACATTGAAAACCGTAATAAATTAAATTTTTTACTAATTTCAAAATCTTTTGATTTATTAAATTTTTGTGTAACTTGGTTAAATCCTGAAATTACATATCCATTGATAAATTTAGATAATCTTTATAAAGTATATTGTTATGATGAGAAAGAAAAAATTGGTGGGGGAGTTGCCATATTGATCAGAAAAGAAATTAAAACGCGTAAGGTTGCTCTACCCGCAGAATTTAATTTTATGGAATTGGTAGCCTTTGACGTCCTTGGTGAAAAACCATTCAGAAATGTTTGTTTTTATAGGCCACCAAACAGCCCCAAAGAATACTCTGAGCTGTTCTGTAATGCTCTAAAATTTCTTTGTAATATTAATTTTCACATAATTTTTACAGGGGTTATTAATATAGCTAATAAATTTGGAAATCAAACAAAAATAATAATACTTATTCGTCAAATATATACCCTACAGTTCTATTAGAAGAATCGTTTTTTCAGCTTGTAACTTAGCCTTCGCGGGTTTTAAATTTTCTTGACTTATTATTTTGTAATGAAGAATTACACGTTTTTAATGTAAATGTAACGGAATCACTTTTCAAAAGTGATCATTGCAGTATTGATTTTTTTGTCAGCCATGTAAATTCTATACTTAATACTGATAGCTTTTATTTTGATTTTAAAAACGGAAATTACCAATTAGTGAAAGATTATTTAAATTCAATTGATTATATTGGGTTATTTCAATCCAGCGCTACTGCAGAATCACATTGGAATATTGTTAAATTTTATATTGATGAAGCAATAAAAATTTATTCTGCTGCATAAACGAAAAAAATCTAAAAAAATACAATATCATTGATATAATCAAGTTTCAAAATCAAAAAACTTAACTTTTGGAAAAATTGATTTAATCCTAATAGTAAAGTAGATAAAGAAAATGGTTCTAAAAATCTGTTGAGGCAAAAACTTCCATATGATATTTTGTTCTCAAACATAAATTTTACACCCAAATTAGTCTTAAAAGCATTAAAAACGATAAAAAAGAAAAAAAGTAGAACTCCTGATGCTTTGCCTTCTATGCTCTTTAAAAATTTAGCTCATTCCTTGGCATCTATTTTATCCACTGTCTTCAAAGTATCTTTTAAAACTCACCAACTACCTCCTAGCTGGATTACCGCTATAGTTATACTTATTATGTTGATTTTAATAAAGCTTTTGACTTAGTGTCTCATGTAAAACTATTGTCCAAACTTTCCGCTTATGGTATTACAGGCGACCTCTATGCTTGGATATCAGCCTTTCTATCTAACAGAAAACAAAAAGTTGTAATCCAAGAAAGTTCGTCAAATTTTTGCGAAGTTTTATCAGGGTTTCCCCAAGGGTCCGTTCTGGGGCCACTTTTATTTTTACTATTTATCAACGACCTTACAGACGAGATTCCCAACGTTTATTGCAAGCTTTTTTTTCAGACGACGTCAAACTCTACCAAATTCGTTTTAAAAATAAAAATAATTTTTTATTACAACAATCAGTTAATTGGGCATCAATGTGGCAACTTGACATTGCAGCTCACAAATGTTGTATTGTACACATGGGAACTAATAATCCCAAACTCCCTGTTTTTATAAAGTTAAATGCTGGCAGCAAATGTGGAAACCCGTGATCTCAGAGTTATAGTTTCTGATGAGTTAAAACAAACCGCACACTGTAATTCCATAGCTAAAAGTACTTTTAAAACTTTAAATATAATACTACAATATTTTCAAACTAAAAACCTTAATGCTTTGCTGGCAGCTTATGTGTCTTATGTCAGACCATTACTGGAATACTGCACTCCAGTTTGGTCACCTTATTTATGCAAAAATATTGATCTAATAGAGCAAGTTCAGCGCAGAATTACAAAACGAGTGTTCATTAAGTGTGGTTTAAATTCAAACTTTTCCCATATAGAACGATTACGTATGTTAAATTCAAAATCGCTAGAGGAAAGACTGGAAATTGTCTGTTGATATTGTAAACGCAACAAATATCAAAGTATTTAAATTTAAAATAAAAAAACACAAAGTTTGATAAGTTTTTAAAGTTTGATAGGCACATTAAGTGACGTGACCATTTTGGCTTTTGTGTTCTTCCTTTTTTTTATTTTGCATTTTAAATGACTCACCTAAAGGGAAAAAATTACTCTGTTTTCTGTACTGCTTTCAATGACACCATACTCGATATATTAGTATTTTATTGATTTTATGTATTGCATTTTCCTTTAGATGTATTTATGTAAAAATAAAAAAATTTCATTTCATTTCATTTCAAATGCCACCACAAATAAAGATCAAGCCAGAACTCCATCAAAGAAAAACGTCAAGGCTAAAGCTGTTCCCACTCCAATTCAAAGCGAAGAGTCTTTTGGCCAATCAGTGAATGTTTCAAGTGTTTCAACCGGCTCAGTTGATCCAAATGTGTTGGTTCTTATTCAATCACTTCAAAAATCCATGGTGATGATTTATCTATGATGGAATTCACTGCAGCAATCACCAAAGAACAGAGTGATGATATAAACTCACTTTTTAAAGCAGTAAACCAGTCATTGCCAAACAACTCAATCTAAAATCAAGGAGTTTCTAAAAATCAAACGCAACTGTCGTTAATGTAAAACTGCCCAAAGTTGAGCTATCTACTTTTGATGGGAATATGGTAAAATGGCCAGCATTCTGGGAATCTTTCAACATCAATGTTCACAGCCAACCAATCCTCGATCATCAAAAAATGGACTATATGCGGAAAGTTGTAAGCCTTGGAGCCAAATCTTGTAATAAAACGCTACAAATTCTTCAGTCATTTTATGGAAATTTTTAAAAACGTGCCCAATGAGAATGTTTGCATTCTCTGCCACAAGTGAAAGAAAACAGATGTTAAAGAAACTTAATAAATTTGGAAATCTTTCATGACGATTTATTAGCTACTGTTATGGCTATGAAACAACTTGGAATTAGTGACGTCGCTTTGGATGGTTATGTGCCAAAATCTTGAAAAAAAATCACTGATCAAAAATCGAACTATTCTAATTATGGAAATGAATAAAAGAAAATCACAGATTGGTCAAACTGTTGACAAAGTAACTGTTAATAATCTTTTGGATTTTCTCAATGGTTACTTAAAACTAATTAATATTTCTGGTTAAAAATAACTCAGAAGACGGAAACTAAAGACAAGCAGGATTCCAGTCAAAACAATGCAAACTCGTCTTTAAGCCAACTAATTCTCACAGTAATGGCGTAAAATTTAAAAAAAACAATACCAGAATATTAAAACAACAAAACGAAATTAATCTGCGAAAATGTGTTTTCTGCAAAACCAGAACCAGAGGTTGTACTATTAAAAAATTTAAAAAATTCTACTTGGTTTAATGGTTCTAACTGGTTACAAAAGTTACCTGAAAATTTACCACAATGGAAACCAATAATATTGACGCAAAAATTAAAAACAGTGAACCTGCATCACAGTCAGCAGAAATTATGCAGCAATTAATTCTGGCTAAGACAGATACTACTGGAATTGCTGCAATTCAGGAACCAAGAAGATTAATGACGTCAGCTTTATGAACTACTGTTTTGATTCTTCGCTTCATAAATCATTTAAAGAAGAAAATTACAAAACAGGCGGTAAATAAACCGTTTCATTGGAGGAGTTATGCCAAGCAAAGCAACCATGGATAAAATCATTGCAAGAAACATATTTTGCAAAGGAAATACAGTTGGTTTTTGTTGGAAAATTCAATCAATTAATTAAACAATTAGATCCTCAGCTAAATAATGGCGTCTTTTGTTGCGGCAGTAGAATATAAAATGCTTTAATAAATGGATTTCCAGTTCTTTTACCAAAAACACATCGTTTACAAAAATGGTCATTCTGCAAGTCCATCAGAAGTTTTTCTCTACAAAACCAAAGCAACACTTGCAAAAATTCGAGAAAAATATTGAATATCACATAGATACACCCAAGTTAAAAAGTTACTGCGATTTCGAAGTTACTGCGACCTAAGGATGCACTTGAAGAAGTCACAACTTTCTTGTGCAGCACAAGGAATCACCTGGAAATTTATACCAGAAGGTATACCTTGGATTAGAGGGTTTTATGAACGACTTTTTGGTTTAATTAAGCAAGGCCTAAAAAGGATTTATGGAAGTCCTGAATTGATACAGCAACTTTGCAAACTATTCTTATTCAATTAGAAGGAGTGCTTAATACAAGGCCACTTACTACAATATCATCAGACCCTTTAGAAAAATCACTTCATGTGCCCTGCTCACTTCATTTGACCATCAACTCAATTCGCAGTACCACTAAATGATGACGATCCCATGGATTCAGACTATGTTCCTGATCCGAAAACTCACAGATCACTGATGGGAAATCATTGAGAAAAATGGGAAAAAGCACCAATGGGAAATCATTGAGAAAAAGTTATATAATTTCTGGAAAATTTGGCAATCACAATATCTGCAAGAATTGCGCGAAACTAACCAAATATTTCATTGGAAACAATCAGGATCAATAGACAGACAGCCACGTGTTTATGAAATATGTCTTATAAAAGAATCAACGCCTCCTGCTACATGGAAAATGGTTCCAGTTGAATCACTTATACCATTTTAAAACACATACAGGATAGTGAATATCAATTTGTTCCTTTTGTATAAAAGGAATTTGACCACTCCATTTTGTTTCCAAATACCAATTATCGTAATCTATTTTACATTCATGAAACAATTTTTGTACATCAGTACCAATTATGAGATCATAATTCATAATAGGATGCAATACTACGTGTATTGGTGCCTTAACCGAATGGTTTCCTAAAGTTAAATCAGCTTCAATAAAGCCTAGCGTGTTAATGCTTTGACCAGCTGCGGACAAAACTGACGTACTTATGCTCGGTTGTAATTTTGCAGAACTAACTTCTTGAAATTTTTCTAAATGAATTATTGTTAAACAAGCCCCGGTGTCCCACAATGCAGCGATATTTCTGTCTCCTATTTTAACCGTTACTAATAATTCTGTCTCCATTTTTGTTGGTTTTGTTTGCAAATTTTGCAGTACGTTAAGTGGAAAACTGGGCAGGTCAATCTTTTTATTATGAAACAAATCCGGAAGTTCCCTTTTTAATTTAGTTTTATAAAAACGTTCGGCAACATATTTATTGGTGATTTTAATCATTTCGGTTTCATTACAGTTAGTGTAAAAATACGTAATTGGTAAATAATCGGGTATATGTTCATTATAAAGGTCAGCATCTTTAATTTGTTCTGCTAATAAAATATGGGAAATTTTTGTTCCAAACCACACTTTAAAATCTGTTACTCCTTCAGTAATATATTGTCCCGGATTACAGACTATACACACCCAATCTCCTTTCTTCGCTTTATCTGTTAAAGATAGTTTTAGGTTTTTAACCGCAAGTTTTGGATTTGGACAATAAATTTCGCTTTCTAAAGCTGGACTATATGCAATCCAAAAAGGGTTGGTTCCGTCATGACACACCGTAATTATCGCATTAGTCTTAAATTCTATTATGTACGGATTGTCTAAACGTATTAAAGTACCATGCTTTTCTACCTCAAAATAAGGCGAGGAACAATCCTTCGGTACATCGATATCCTTCAAATCATATTGAACTAATTGAAGGTTTAATAGTTGGTTTAAAACTTTAGTTGTTTTCCAGTATATCATTTCGAAAAATTCTAACGGCTCCACACTCTTACTGTTTTGTATCCAAACTGGTTTAAAAACGCAATTCATCTTAAACCATTTTTCTTTCAATAAATCTAAATTCCCTGCCTTAACGTACTTTTCAAATAATACAACTGGACTAATAATTTTTCCTAAAGCAGGACTCCATAAAAGAATTTCCTTAAACTTTATATTAAGTATTTTAGCACTAACGGTGTATTCAGGAATTACTTCGCATGCTACCAGAGAGTCAAAGCTGGAATTTAGTGATTCTTTAGGGTTAAATGGCGGTTCTACTTTACTGTTAATTTTACAGTCTACAATGGGTGTGGCAGTAATTGGAGAGTTACCTTTAAGAGTGGACGTGGCTAACGGTTTAAACGTATTAGAATTGTAAACCTCATCGTATATATGCAAATCGGGGTTAACAATTAAAGATTTAGGTTTGATTAAAGCTAATTTTGATAAGTTAGAAGCTTCACCAGTTTTCATCTTTTTATTATTGTCTTCATAGCTAAGATTAAAACTTTCATTAGTTAGTTTTACATGTCCTAGGTTATGTGAAGACGTTTCTGGCGAAGAGATTTGCGCAAATACGTTATCATCCGACTCATTAATCGCAATTTTTGAAACACTTTTTAATTGTGTTTTTAAAGGTTGGTTAGAATTATCATTTAATTTTTTATTAAGTGAAGATATATTAATTTTATTTCTTAAATGTTCTAAAGTTCTTTTTCGTCTAACGGAAGGATCCCGACGAATTTTTCTTTGCTCGCGCACATTTTCTTCTATTAAGAATGGTTGAATTCCAGATACCGTAGGAACCTCGACAGCTGTTTCACTAATCGCGGGGGGTGCCTGAATTTTTATTATTCCCTCGGGAGTTACTCTTGGTGGAACAAATTGAGAAGTTCTTGGGCTATCTCTATGTATATTATCTCTAATACTTTGAGTACGGTAGCTAATAATTAAATCATTAATACCAGTATATCCCTTTTTAACGCATAAACTTAAATTTAAAAATCTCAAGCATTGCGGACCTATACAATGAAGTATAAAACAAAAAACTGTAACATATAAACTGACAAAGAAAACCCAAATTTGATAAGGTGACACAAAATATCCTTTTATAACAGCTAATATACCAGCGTCAACAATTTTTCCGCTAGCTATTCCTGCTTGAATTTCTGGGTGCTCGTTTCCTGCAACAATACCCATTTCATGCAATATACGGGACTGCTTAGATAGGGCGCTCATAAAATCATTCATAGTCGCTTGAGAACGTAAACTGTCAAAATCATAAACTAATTGCTGATGAAATATAGTCGTGGTCCATGGTAATTTTTCAAACCTTTCTCTATGAAAAAGTTGTAAAGTGTTTATTTGACCTTGCGGACGAAACAAATCTCCAGTTTTCCTATGATATAAAAATGTTTCTCCCTTAATATTAATAGGAACCTCAGTTTCAAAGCCACAATCACATATAGTAGGATGTTTTTGAATGATATTAGTTACAACATCCATATATCCCTGATAATGCTTATCATAAAGCGTAAAATTTATAGGAATTTCTCGACTACATGCGTTATCTTTCATTGGTTGAAACCTATATTCTGATTGATTTAATTCTATACAATGAAAAACTTCTAATAATCTTCCTGCCGCGCTTGCATATAAATTTGATCGATTTAATACAACTCTCGCAGAAAGCGTAGGTTCTGTAATTATATTATTTTCTAACAGAGCATATATTTCACTCATTTGCTTACAAGTCGCTGCCATAGCGTAACGAAAAACAGTTTGTACGGCATTGGTTAATTTAAAAGACAACGCTTGCAAACTAGCAGCTAAAGTTTCTGAGCCTACTAAACCGTGTTTTCCAGAAAGACGTTTAACTCGCACTGTTTTATTTTTAGCGATTTCGAAAAGTTTACTCTCAGGAAACGGGGACCTATGCCGATAATATATCTTTTTAAGTTGAATGGGACTATCTCTAGATTTTCTATGGGTTCTTACTGGCTTTGAAGTTTCCTTCTTAATTCTTATTGGCGTTATTACATTTTCACTTTGTTGTAATTTTTTATTAATTTTTTGTAAATTACGCTCAATGGTTTTTGTTTTAATTTCCCATAAAATCCTATAAGGAACACCCTGAGTAGACATAAAGATTTTGGTTTCCTTGTGACACCCTGAACCAAGTTCCGTTTGGTTCGACCAAGTTAACGCTAAATTTTCGTCATCTGAGACAAATGCTCTACCCATAATCGATCCGGTTACACGTTTCCACGGTAAATACCTACACAGGCTGTTTTTATTTATAGACCAAATTAAGGTTGATGAATCCGATAAAATACATGACTCTTGATGATACTTACAGTTTTTTGCGTTACCTGCCGTGCTAGTCATATGATATTCCTCGCCAAACCTCTTATAAACCTTGGCATTATATACATAGCAGTTTTCAGCTGAAAATTTTTTCCACTTACAACACCACTCATACTTATCGTTGGGGCTATTATTTGTTTGCCAAATTCCGTGTCTTAAAACTAAATCTCCGGCGCTACAAGAATGTTGATCGGAAGACATTAATCTACACTCATCTGCTGAAATCGGTAGATTTGTTACTTTGGTTTTACGCATTCTTTCGTCACCAAAAAACCAAAGTAACGTTTCAACATCTTGGCGGACCTTTTTACAAACAAAAGCGTTACTTACGTGCTCGATTTCATTGATTTTATATAATTGCACCTCGGCCTTTCTTGGTTCTTCATACTTATTATAATTTAAGTTATTTAAAGTACAGTCGGGTGGAGCGGGAAGTTTGTATAAATGCTTAGGACCATTAGTATGGCAGACTAAGGGATTTGGATTTTGATTAGCCATAGTCCCTATAAACTGTATATTAACTAAACACATTAAAAACGTAAGTACCATAAGTTTACTTACCTTTGAGCGTTGTGGTGTCGGGGTTCTTTCCCGTTTCATTCTTTTAATCGTTCTTCCAATATCCGGACTACTGGAAGTGGACATAATATTTTTTGTATTATATTCTAAATTAAAAATATTATCTTCTAAAGTTTTACGTACAGTAGTTTCAGTTAAAGGTAATTTTTCAATTTCCTTTTCTAAAGCGGGAATCAATTTATTTTTTAAACACGAGTTAGAAGTTGCGCTTATAACATTTATGGGATATTTCTCAGGAGTTTGTGCAAAAGTATTGTAAACGTTTTCCCTACAGGCTGCCCTAGCATGACCTATCCTACCGCAATTGCTACATTTTGGCTTTAATTGAGCATCCCACTGGTTATTACGCTTAACCCATTGTTCACGCGGTTGATTCCATTGTCGCCTATTCTCAATAACCCTAGGTTGAGTGGCAGAATTTCGATATTCTGGTCTGTTACAATTTTGGTTTTTTATCTGATTAGAATAAGTCCGTGGTTGTTGAAAAAAGTTTGATTGAAAAGGTTTTGATTGAGATAAATTTTTAACTTCTTGACGTAAATTTTTCATTTCCCGCATTAATTCTTCAACGTTTAGCGCATCAATTTCCGAAAAATTTCTAGAATAAATATGGTTGCCTGTTTTATTTTGATTTCTAATTGTCTGTTGATTGTTCGCATTAAAAGACGGGGATAGCATAGCTTTAACGTTTTTAGAGTTGGTAAAAGATTCATTTGAACCCGTGTTTTGGGTAAATGCTAAAAGTTGGGAAGTATTTTTTGTATTTTCAAGTTTGAAATGAGTGGCGCTGCTAATGCTTCTTGAAAAGTCGTGGGGTTTGCAATCATTAAAGGGATCCTTATTATGGGTTTCACGTTATCCAGAAAACTATCTAACATAATATTATTTCTATCGGTATCTTGCATTTCAGGATATGCCAACTCGATTAGATCTTGAAGTCGATCGGCAAACTCATCTACCGTCTCATTTGTTTTTTGGTGGCAATTATGTAATTGCGCTGCTCGTAAGCGACGAGCTTCGGGGGTACTAAACTGATTATTTAATGCGTCAACAAGGTTATCAAAACTGTCTTTTTGATCATTAGGTAAATTTTCATATACTCGCTGCGCGTGTCCTGTTAAACAAGTTGGTAAAATACTTATTTTTCGTTCGGAGGTCCAATTACAAGCACTAGCGTACATACAAAACAAACGTAAAAATTTTGGAAAATTTTCACCTATTTTACCCTTAAACGTTGGTAAACTTGCGAAAATCGGTTTTTGATTTGGTTCAATAACATCTCGCTCTCGTTTGTCTTCCTGAATTTGGGAATTTATATTAGCCAGAGCATCATTTAGATCGGACATATTATCCTGTTGCCCTTGCAATTGTTGCGCTAACTGCTCAATTACTTTTTCCATGTTAAACTCAATTTCTGGGTCGGATTCACTCTCACTCATATATTAAATAATACCTTACTGGTAAGATTCTCAGGGTAATTAAAGAAACCAAATAATATCAATTTTTTTTTATTTTACACTAGTTCTATAATTACTTAATACTAATCTTAGTATACTTTATAAAATAATTTGCTCAGTACAAAAAAAGAAGGAAAACACAATATAGCTAAATATATATAATATAATATAAGCCGGCAATAAAAAAAAATTCGTTCTACAAAACAAAAAAAAGATCGGCGAAACAGCGTGGACTTCGTCGTTTCAACAAAACTCAATGCTTAAATAATGATCAGGGTCTATAAATACCCGAAAATAAAAGCAACGGGGTACCCTCTTTCGGCGTAGTATTTGAGATGGACGTAAGGATACTTTATTGGTCAGCTGTGAACAGCTATCCTTTAGAATTTATGACTTTCCAATCCCCGCGTTCTAAGCTTTGTTTATAGCCTTGCCCATTAAAAAAAATTTTTTTCGGCCCAAACTAGTTGTTATTTTCCTGAGAAGAACAAGATAATTCCTCAATCTTTTAACGTATATTTTACAACTAGAAAGAATATTAAAACAAAAATACTTTTTTATAGACGTCTTTTGTTATATTTAGTTCACCTTTGAACTTTTATTACTGTCCACAATTTATGAATATATTTTTCAATATGTTTTTAATAATCCTAAAACAGGTATACCAATGAATCCAATGAAACAACTATTAAAGACAATATTTTCTTTTATATTTCAATAGTCTAAACTCAGGTACCAATTACAGTATAACTTAACCACTTATAAGGGTCTAGATATTATTCAGCGTTTCAGCTGTTAGATATTATTCAGCGTTTCAGCTGTTATTTTTATAGGCCAATTTATTTCACTTATGTCTCCAAATAAAATACTGGTTTCAAATACTAAAATTTTGACCGCTTGCAAGGATCTAGATATTATACAGCTTTTTGGCTGTTAGATATTATACAGCTTTTCGGCTGTTATTTAAATATTTTTTCAATTATCTCACTTAAATTTCCAAACAAAATCCAATATTCCAAAACTGCTAACGGGAGAAAAAAAGGAAGAGAATAGCAGCAATTTTTAAAAACATAGGCCCCGAAATCCAACCAAAGGTATACTGTACGCGCGTTCCCGGGTGAGGTCACCAACAAACTAAAACTACCTAATCACACCTACCACTGGTGAAATCGAATGAACTGTGTCACTCTGGGGTCACCAAAAATGTGGTGTGTGAGTGTGTGAAGTTAGGTATATGCTTTACTTTAGTTTGTTAAACGATTATCTGGGTGTAAAATTTTATTTAAAACTAAGAAAATAACAAAACAAAGATAAGAATTACACAAAACTGAGCCTTTTAAGATTACGATAGAATAAAAAAAGATAAGAAATAATCACTGAAAATTCGAAAATTTTCGGGGGTTTTATAGAAAAGTACGGCGACAACCCTTACGTCAATGGACGTCATTAGATCACCATTGGTAAATGATTTCGATATTTACTAATTTGATTGGGTAGGATTTACGTCAATTTACGTAACACTTGCTAATTGGTTATTGATAATTTGCGTGGGTGT
>JASAMX010004522.1:0-38550 GCA_030248175.1 Microlaimidae sp. YZB2_3 | reverse complement strand
TCTGGAAGGATATTTACCTAAAATATCAACTACCAGGAGCTCAAGCGAATTAAACTGTTTGGGCAGAATTATTTCGCGCGGTTTAAATTGATTTTTAACAAACACTGCTACGCCACCTCCAACTCTTGTAGTTCTGTCTTTTCTGTATACTTTATAAGTACCATTTAAATTTATCATTCCGTTAGTAAGATCTTGGTTAAACCAAGTTTCGCAGAAAGATAACACGTCATACTCTTTAGTACTAAGTAAATGATTTAATAGGCTTCTATTATCAAAACTTAACAAACTGCGTACATTACTAAACTTACAAGTTAGAACTTTAGAGTCTTTGGTTTTATTATAAGTGTGTTCCTTCCCACTATGAGTTTAATGGAACATTGTTATAAACATTGGACCACTTAGCTGTCTTAGAATTTTGGACAAATTTTACGATGGTGAATTTACTATTTACTTTACGCACAGAAAAACTAGCGTTATTTACGCCTTTTTTTCGTAAAACACAAGTCTGTTTGTAGGCGCGTTTGCGTAATTCATAAAATTTTTGGTTTTTGTTGCGCATTTCAAAGGTTTTCGATGGACGCGAATGGAGCGAGCCTGTTTAGGCTTCTGAATTGATTGATAGCTCCTTCCATTGACCCAACAAGTTCTTGGCGTGTGCAGCTCCTTGGCCATCATGGTTTAGCATAGTGATATTTACCAGCCGGTTGTCAGCAGGGACTTTTTGACGTCCAAGTCTCTCTGCCCCGGCCACCCGACTCCACTGATTTTGCAATCCCAGACTCTCAAAAGTCGCTTTGAGATTTCCAAACAATTTGTAAGGTTTCTCATTTGGAAGTTCTTTAAATTGAGAGAGAATGACCTGGGTTTTCATTTGCTGCTCAGATAAGATCTCTTTTAGCTGGTGGTAGACTGGGGCTTCAGATGGAGGAAACCCCCTTTTTAAAGCAGCAACATATGATTTTGGCTGATCCGTTTGCTCAGAAAAAGTCAGAGGTCATCGATCGAACGGCCTGTGTTAACGAATTTAATTTTTCCAAAATTTCTGGAATATCATTCGATAACTTGGCTCTAATCTGGCTAATCGCAACGCCGTTTTGTGCGATTTCTCCTGAAAGCTCTTGGATTGAGAGCGGGCTCTCTGAGCATGTTGATAACTTTCACGGAGAAGAACGAATGCAATGTGGCTGACTGCATGAGATTTTTGAGCAGTAAAAACGAAAGTTATTTCCAAATAGTTCTAAGAGTTGTTTTGTAAATCCGCTTGGCTTAAAGTTGACGAGACCAAGACACCGGAAATGATCGCGATCCTCACAGTTGAAACACTCAGCGTGAGCGGAGTAAAGCTCACCCGCCGGTTTACTGCAAATCACGCAGATTTCACAATCCTGCTGATCGTCAAGAGACGCAGAATTTTCAGCTGACGTCATGATAGTGCCATTTATGGATGACCTGTCCAAAAAAAGGGCTATTGGCTAGAATTATCGTCTGATATTGAATTTCAAGATAAACGCCGAGAAAAGGGCCTTGGGGAAGTCTATAGTAGATTTGCGACCCAAAATTTGAGACTTTAAAAGTTATTTCCAATGGCTGCGCCCATAAATTTGAATTTTTAAGAGTTTAATCCGCTGTGTGCTTGAAAGCAAACAAAACACAAAACAGCAAAAAAAGCACAGAAAAGGTAAAGAGACGTACTATTGGCGCATAACTTCTTGATTGTCCATAATAATCATAAATTAGCTTGTAGAAGGTAAGAATTGAAATATTAATGCGTGATAAAATAAAGAAAACGGAGGAGATCGATTATTAAACCGCACAAATATCTGGGACGAAATCGGATATAATGATCTATCACTGAGTACAGTAAAATCGTAAATTCATCCAAGATTGCAAACAGGGACAAAGAAACATCTTCCAACATCTTTAACTTAATCTATAGTACAAAAGACCCTACAACTCTCCTTTTGCTTCTAAAATACGCTGGTCTTCTTTGTTTAACCTTTTTTTGGACAAATCGCTTAATTGACCGCCAGTTTCATAATTGTTACGTTTTTATATTTCGTTATAAAAAACTCAATATTACAATATTCTTGATGTTTTAATCACATTCTTAAAACGCTTGGTACTTTCTACATACAAAATAAACATTAAAAAAATCCCTCATACATAGTTTTTTAGGTCTGTCTTATAAATTTACAATTTTTTGAGTAGTAGCTTTTCAATGGGACGAAGAGGAATGTTAAAGAAATGCCACCCTGGGGCCTATTTCATAAAGACGTTTGTAAATTTTTATTTTACAAATCTCCGCCAATTTTTGTAAATTACATGATAAAGGATAAACGACACGCGACTTTAGATCAGTCAGCGGAGGGGAGATGACGTGGCTGCGACCAATCAGCGCAGAGCACTGCGTGGAGATACTCCTTCTGGAGTAATGGCTTGGAGCTCCGTGAAACATCACCATTTAGAAAGCAAGTGCAAATATTTTGATACTATTAAACAATAACACTTTTTCAAAATCAAATTGCATTCCAAATTATATTTATTAAAGTATTTTTAGGTTTGTTGTAAACAAATTGCACAAACATGTTTTATTGTTATGAATTTCAAGTTTTAATTTTATTTTTTTAAAGCTTATTTATTTCTTAGTTTTACTATTACTTTTAATCATTCGTTTGTTAACAAATATAAGCTCTTTATTTACAATATCTATGAATGACAGTCATTGAACAATTGTCACAAATTAAATCACAACACCGTTCCATTGTGCAGTTGCAGGGCTTGGTAAAATCTTTGGATTCTGCTATCCAACCTTTACCACAGCAAGTATGGGGACAGGATAAACCTTTTGGATTGTCCAGCAAACAAGGACGCCCTCGAATCCAATTTTCTTCCATACAAAAGTTTTTGGAATTATATAAATATACTAGTTCTGTATTTTCAGCAGACTTTGAATATTAGTGTTACAGTATTGGCTATTAACAGGTTTCATAAAACTGTATAAAATCAATTCTTGTCAAACCGATTTTTTTACCTCCAGAGTAAATTAAAAAAAATTAGTTTGCCAATAAATATTTTTTGTGTAGTTAATTCTTAAATTTCTTTTTATTAGGATTATTATAATCCTTTAAATACCTATCATTAAGTAGATCCAAAGTAACGGCTTTTTAGAAATGAATTGTGAATAGGGATCGACCGGGACAGAATTATTGCTGATGCCGGCGCCGGGGTAGCAAAATTTTGGTTTGCCGGGGCCGGGGCCGGGGTGGAAAATTTTAAATTAGCCGGGCCGGGGCAGGCTAAAAAATTAGCAGAATTTGTAATTTTGTTCTTTTTTTTCTTCAAAAATTCTAATTTTTTTACTGTAAATTATTTGTTTTAGCTAATTAATAGTCACCTTTGAGAATTTAAGCACTTGTGTAAAAAAAATATTTCAATATTTCGATTCTTTTAAACCTTAAATTATTATTTTATTTAGTATACACTACTGTGTTAAAAAATAATGATTTTTGATTATTTTCAAAAAAAGTAAAAGTAATTTTAAAAAAATTGTATTTAAGTAAAGTAAAAGTAAAAGTAAGACCTATTTGTTTAAGTAAAAGTAAGAGAAAATTATAATAAAAGTAATTTTGGAACGGAGCAAAACGTAGATTTTTGGAGCTCTAGAGCTCCGTTCTAAAGTGTTTTGCTATTTTTATGCATAATTTTTTATTTTAATAAGTATTTTAGTCTAAGTAAATGGTGTTTAGCGTGTTAGCTGCTTAAAGAACTTCTTTCTTAGAAACATTTTACAAGCCCATAAAAAATCTACTTGTTGAAATTATTTAAATTTTACTTAAATTAGTTTAAGTAATTGTAGAAAAAATCCGAGTAAAAGTAAAAGTAAGTAAAATTTAACCCTTTGGTATTCATTCCGCTGCAAAGCCGCAGAAGGAATTCCACGCTACTGCTGCTCAATGTTAAACTTCGTCAAAGATTGTCGAGAGCCACAGAGTTTAACAAACTGCAGCACTGAGGCAATATACCTTTTGCAGATTGCAGCGGCTTTTGGATAAAAAAAAGTCCCAAAGGGTTAAAAGTCGGGCAAACGTAAAAGTAATAAAAAATTCGTTACTTTTTTGTTTAAGTAAAAGTAAATGTAACTTTTACAACAGTAGTATATACTTTACTTAAGTATTAGAAATATATTCATGTTTAAAACAATATTATACTTAATCCCACTAACCATTCTTATACTTTGAAAGAATGCTCTACAAATAGAGCTGGAGTTAAAGCATTTTTATACGGGGAGTATGTTGTGATTAAAAAACAAAACGTGTTAAAGGAACTAAAATCAAAATTGGATGCCCATATAAAAAAATTATTTGACAATAACGAAAATTCTTTATATTTTTTTTTATTACAGTAAATCGAATATGTTGATAATTAAAGAAATGTAACTCTAAATCTAAAAAATGCTAGTCTTTAAGAATATTATTTTGAATAAACATCTTTTTTAGAACTTCACTTACATGCCTCTATTCAGAATTTTTCAGTCTAAACATACAGGAATGGTTAAAACGCAGCTTTTTATTTTGAATTGTTAGAACATTTTTAAAGCTTCATTACCACTTTTTAAAATCAAAAAAATACTTTTTATTTTCGTAAAAGATAAAATAATTAAATTATTGCGAGTACAAGCGACTATGTTCGCTTTCTAGCTTGTTTCAAGTTGTTAGCTTTAGTCATTTTAATCAGCTACCTTATTTTATAGCAAAAAATCATAAAATCAATTTCACGTGAACTTTTGTAATGAAATTGTTTTTGTGATTTTGTGCACTACTTTTTTGTAATTTCTCGAGATTTATCAAAAACATATGGCAAAAGAAAATTTGAAATTATATACATTAAGTTTTTAAATGTAATTGTGCAAGAAAAAACGCAACATTTCTAACGCACGCAACTTTCTGTGCATATACCACTGATTTCTTACGCAGAGATTTTTCTTGCTGTCAATACCCGTTTTTTGTGTGGTGCTTTTCACGCAAAAGTGAAAAAAAGTTTCTATATGCACTGCAAAACACTAACACTGTGTTAACTATTGCGTTAAGAATTAATTTGAAAAACAACAGTGCGCTTATGAAACAGAAGAAAATGGCGGGTTTTTAGTACTAAAGTCGCACAAATTTTCAGCAAATTTTTTGCTTAAAAATTAGGTTTTCACCATTTTTGGGTTATATATGCTTACTTTTATTAAAAATAAAATTACAAAAACCTTAAACTAAATTAGCAATTTTTTTAAAAAATATAGCTCAAAGATAATTTTTACTGGAATTTCTATATTTAAATACCTATCACTTTTACTGGTATTTATAAAATTTTGGACCGGGTTTATACGAACTGGGTCCGTAACTTTTGGCAAGAAAACTCTGAAACGGGTGGTACACCTTTTAGACTGTGTCAAGTATTTAATTTCGTTAATTTTAGAGACCTATTAATTGATTTTTAATCAAATTTGATTCGAAAACTTTTTCCAAATTAAATACAAACAGTTCATACTAATTTCTTGTTTAAAAAATTCAAGTTCGGTGTCTTTTGGGCTGTATAAAAATATTAAACTCGCTAAAAAAAGTGGACTGACTTCGCAGGGTTTTCCTACCAAATCAAACAGACCCAGTTTAAATACAACCCTACACAAAATTTATAAATACCAGTGTAGTTTTAGCAATAAATTTAAAAATCCTAAAATAAAAACAAGAAATCAACTTGAATCTTTTAATATAAAAAAATGCTTTAAGATCACTAAATTTTAAAACGGATTCAATAACACCTAAAAATATAAGTAAGAATATAATATATTCCAAAGAAATGTCCTGTTGTACAATAAACTTTCATAGAAAAACTCACACATAAGCGAATTTAATAGTAATTATTACCGATTTCTGCTGATTTGTTGTACGCAGCAATTTTGTAAACGTCTCAAAAAAAAATCAAACGAGTTTGGTATACAAAATATCGCTGTGCGAGAAAATTTTTATTGAGTGCACAGAAAGTCACTTGCGCCGAAAAGTAAGATGGCCGCATTTTTCTTTAAATTTATTTAAAAAATTTACTGTACACATAGCCGAAAATTCTCTTTGGTTATATATTTTTGATATAAACAATGATATTATAATAACTCTAATATTTATTGTATACGTCGCATGAATGGATTTCTATTGTCAAACCCTAAATAAAATCGACAAAATAGTTTTTAATGCTCAAGTTGTCTTAAAATTTAGAGAAAAACGACTCATGGTTAAAATAAGTAATCTTATAAAAATAGAGTTTTAATAAAATCTTAAAATATAAATAATAAATATCCTCCTATAGCGATTACATTAGCTCACTAAACAAAATGTTATATATTTATCACTGTCTAAAATTGTAAAAAGTGCTTTAAAATTTATTGTATTCTTAAGGGTCCTTACGCCGGTTTGCCCCGGTTGATTTGACAGCTAAATTGCCGGGGCCAAGGCCAGGGTAAAGAAAATTGCGTTTGCCGGGGCCGGGGCCGAGCCAGGGTAGAAAAAAAATTGCCGGGGAAACCGGGGCCGGAGCCGGGGTCGGGGCCCTGGCCGATCCCTAATTGTGAAAGATGCTTTGTAAAAAGCCTACAATATAAAATTCAAGATACCGCCTGAAATATAAAACTAACCCCTTACTCAATTATTTTGTCACGACCCTGGTAAAAATTTATGGTTCATTTTATAAGTTTTATTACCAGTTGTCTATACATTAACTAAAAGTGTCAGAAAGAATGTTTCCTTATGATAGTGGCTTCTTTGAGTTAAGGTCCATGGAGCTCAAAGGAATTGGAGATGAAAATTGGAGCCAAAAATAAGAAATTTGAAGCCATAATTTGGGAATTCGGAGCCGAATAAAAAAATCGCTAAAACCTATACCTAAGCCTAAGTGAAGCCTTAATTTAAGCCCTAATTAATTTTTTCTAAAGGGCTCCGAATTCCCATTGTTGGCGGCTCTAAAATCCCAAAAATTTTCGACGGCTACTGAAAAGATTACCGTTTCTGTGTTAAACGGCCAATGAATGAGCTGGATTCTAATTCTGCAATAAGCCATCTTTTTTGTTAGTCACGTGACAGGAAACGTATGAAATTTTTTACAATTGTTTTTTTACAAACTATGTGAATCACGTGAAATTCATTCAAATACCCAAAATATAAGTTTTAAATGCATAATTATGGTTAAATTATATCTGGCTGACGCAGAAAATTAAAATGCAGATACCCTCATGGGTACCAATTAAAATTGTGCGGTAATGACTTTTTAAAAAAAAAACAAATAAGAAAGCAGAATTTTTTTAATAAGTTTTAAATGCATAATTATGGTTAAATTATATCTGGCTGACGCAGAAAATTAAAATGCAGATACCCTCATGGGTACCAATTAAAATTGTGCGGTAATGACTTTAAAAAAAAAACAAATAAGAACGCAGAATTTTTTTTAACTCCAGCTTTTCACAAAATATACAAAAATTAACCAACTTTAGCCCTTAAAAAAATTTTCATTTAGGTTCCAAATTAAGTACGCTGGTTCAAGCCCAGTTCCAAGCCCCAATTTTTCAATTTAATTGGAAAAAGTGGGTCTTGAAGCAAAGTCTACAGTAATATTTGCTAAATAATAAATTTACAAAAATCAAAAGCCGCTACAAAAATACAAATATAATCAGTTTGTGTAAAAAATTTTGAATGTTTTTGTTGTTAAATAGTCGATTCAATACTGCAAATATCGCGGTCAGCTAGATTTTATTTGCCTATAGTTTAAAGAAAAAATACCGTAAAACAAAAATGGTTTAGTCTTTTACCTGTTGAAGTCAGCTTGTATTAAAAAATTCTCTGTTTTAAACCCAACTTAATCTATACTGTAACACTTTACCTCAGAATTCCTATCTTTGAGCCTTAAAATATGCTCTTTGTTACGGCCGTGCTTGACCACTCGCTTTGCATTTTGATACCCGCGATATACTTGATTTTCTATTGGGACAAAATTTTCAGGTATTTCTCGCCAGCAGGTTCTAATAGTACAAGATCCAGAGGTCCCATGGCATCGGCAATGAGTTTTCTGAGCGTGATGCAACGTCTAAACAATTCTTTTTAAAAATTAGCATTAGTTTTATGCTTGTGACACAAAGTTTTATGACAAAAGAACCAACCTATTTGAAGATTTTTTATTATGTTTAATCATGGGTAGATTTTAAAATGCAAATTGTTTTTTATTTTGTAAAAAACAAGTAAGTATGAAATATTTTTTTTGTCATAAATTGATATAGAAATAGCCGTAATGTCTGTCTATCTGTCTGTGTGGGTGTTCTCTAACTTCTTCTCCAACCGTAAAACGGATTAAGCTAATTAGATATCATTTAAAAACTTAATAATAGAAGAAAGGAAGGGTTGTGTATTTGAAGAAAAATATTTAAAGAACCAATTAATTTAAGCCTGGTTCACACTACATAATTTAAGACGTATGAAGTAAACTTATGACGTATACTTATGTACTTATGACATATGACGTAAGACGTAAGGGCCATCAGTTCACACTACCACACTTAACACGTATGACGTAAAGTCAATTAAATGAAAGTTAGGTGAATTTTCTATTACCGAAATATTCTAATTTTGTTGCTATAATGACTAGCTTGCTTGTAGAAATGTTCAAAATAGATCAATTAAGTTTACTGTGGCTCTTTTATCGTTGTAAAAAACTTTAAAAAAATAAAAGACGTTGGTGGGTTCTCCCATTACTTCAAAAACGGAAAGAACAGGGAGAATTTCACAATTTGGTTACAGAACTGAGGCTAACGGATCCGGAATTTTTTTATGAATACTTCCATATGTCACCAAAAAAGTTTATTTTATTATTAACAATGTTTGGACCTATAATATCAAAATCCGCAACAAAACTAAGAGAGCCTATTTCACCTGATCAAAGATTAGCGGTGAGACTTCGTTATTTGGTTACAGGAGACTCCTAACAAACTATCGCTTTTAGTAACAGACTTGGACGATCAACTGTCTCGGTTATTATAAAAGAATGTTTAGAAGCATTGTGGGATTGTTTTCAACCGATTTATCCTAAGCCTCCGTCAAAGGTAGCAGAATGGCTTAAAATCGCCGATGATTTTATGCGGTTATGGCAGTTACAGAATAGTGTGGGGGCTCTAGATGGAACAAAACAAAAGATCGGATTTTTTTAATTACAAAGGTTCCCACAGTGTAGTTCTTTTGACCTTGACAACGCTAAATACAGGCAAGAATATATAAAAAAATTGTATCAGACTTAAAAATGTTTCAGAATTGGTATTGTTTTATTTAAAGTCAAAAAATTAGTAAAGAATATTAATCATAAAGAATCAAAATAATAATTGTCAAAATTGAAACGGTTCAAAATTTAGTCAACTCAGCCCGGCTTGGCCAACAAAAGTTTTTTGCTTGGAATTTAGGGGACATACTCAAAAAAATTCTTCCAAAATTTTTTAAAATAAAATTTTAGGGTATTGTCGAAAATCTCATTTTTAGTATTGACCTTCTAAAATTTTAAACAAAACTGATACGTGTTTCCTATATATTCCAAATAAAGGTTTATTATGGTGGATATTGGTGCCCAATGGAGCCAAAGTAATGGAGGAATTTTCGCAGCATCAGAATTGTCAAAAAGTTTTTCAGAAAATTCAATCGATTTGCCAGAACCCAGAAAGATTGAAAACTCAGACCGCGTAATCCCGTTTTTTAAATTTGGAGATGAAGCTTTTCCCCTTAAAGCTACTATGATGCGCCCATTTCCTAAACGTTCGCTGAATTACAGAAGAAGAATCTACAATTATAGAATATGCAGAGGTAGAAGAGTAAGCGAAAATACTTTTGGTATTTTAACAACACGATTTAGAATTTTTAAACGGCCTATTGTTTTACAGTCTGAAGAGAAGGCTAACGCTATTATGAAAATGTCAGTATGTTTGCACAACTTTTTAATTATAACCAAAGAAGCAAAATATGCACGCGCAACTTCATTGATTATGAAGACAGTTTAACAGTGATCGAACCCGGTCAGTGGCAAAAGCATACAGATGGCGACACTGGATTGTTACCAGCCCGCATGCTTGGTGGAAATTGTGCCCCAAAAATCCGCTGAACAGGTTCAAAAATATTTAGTACTCTCTTAATTTTGTTTGCGAAAAGTCATGTACAAATGAACAAGCGTTGGTAAAAATTACAATGTTGTTTGTAAACTTTTACGAAAAACACTATTGTTTATAAAGCCTTATTTTTTCTACATTCAAGTTGTCGATTTGGCCTAGTAAATAAAGTCTGGGACTTGCATGCAAATGTCTAAGGTTCGATTCCCTCCACATACAATTTTTTTCAATGTTTCCAGCTTGTGAAAACAAACAATTTGTGTAGTTTTGCCCTTTTATTTTTATGTGTATTTGTTTGTATATAGTAATTTTTTGCAAATGTTACAATAATAGGCTTGCTTTAAATAATATATTTTCGCTTTTTTGTTACTCACTTTTTAAAACATCAAGTTTACTCAACCCAAAAAAAGCAAAATCGACAAATAAAAAAATTAAAGCAGTGTTGCATAAAAAATTAAAATTCATCAAAAGCTGCAAAAACAATAATTTTATGAACATTCAATAGGGTGCGACGGGGTTTAAAATTTTCGTTTAAAATTTTAAAATTAAATTGTCGCCTTTCCTAATGGTGAGCAAAGTTTTAAACGATTGCGTCACAGAGACGCCTCGGACATGTGCTCTAAAACTGGTATTTAAAACTACCCCTGGCTGGCTTCCTCACGTTTTTTTCTCTCCAGAGAAAAAGTCAATGCCTACGGACATTTGTTCTCTAAAACTGGTTATTTTGGCCACTAAATTTACCCACAGCTATGTGTGTTTCTTTTTTTCTGGCTTCGTTTCACTTGGTTTTTTACTCTCAAAATGAAAAAGTCAATTGGTTGGGGGTGGGTTTAGCAGATTTGGTTTGTTGTTGTGGTTGTTTGGGGGTGTTTCTTGGGGTATGGGGTTTTGTTTCTTGTTTGTTGGTCATACAAATTGGGATTCGAAAATTCGCACTACCGTCCCCGGCAGAAATAAAGGTACCTATAATATATGTGACTGAATAACATAAATAGTGAACGATTCATAGCTTAAAGCAGTAGCAAACCGTTCTCTCTTGCTTGGGCCCTTACTACACTGTAATATGCGAAATTATGATTTAATCAGAATGTTGCAAACCTACTGGGGTTGTTTATGCGTAGTTTAGTAGATGGTTGATTCAGAATAAAGTCGTGTGTTGTTTTACTTCCAGTTGCATACATTACATTTTGGCGCAGCGATAAATTAACTTCTTGTGAATTGTTACGACATCTGTGGCTTATTGTGTTAGCAGTGACATTATTATGGCTACTGAGGCCCGCGCCATTGCTTATTACGGGCATCCCGGTGTTTTTAATCCAGAAGAAGAAAGTTGGCCGCGGTTTTTGGAGCGTTTTGAACTGTTTTTGGAGATAAACTCTATTACTGATGAAACTGCAAAACGGAACTTATTTCTTAGTCTCCTTACACCCAAGACCTACGGACTTTTGGCGGATATGAAGGCCCCTACTTCACTTAAAACACTGTCGTTTTCTGAACTTACTGGTGCCCTTAAACTGCACTTCCAGCCTAAAACTTTATTGATAACTGAACGTTTTAACTTCAACCGCAGAGGACAGCATGTTGGTGAATCCATTCCGGATTATGTAGCTGATCTCCGACGGCTGGCTGGTCGCTGTGAGTTTGACAGTTTCCTGGACAATGCGCTACGCGACCGTTTTGTCGCTGGCATTCTGTCAGATGATATTCGCAGACGTCTTCTGACAGAGGACCGCACTTTAACTTTCGCTGCAGCAGTTGACATTGCTCTCAGTATGGAAGCTGCTTCGCAGCAGGCTAAGAACATTGGTTCAGCACAGCAAGGTGACTTTTCTGGTACTGACATTAAAACTGTGCGAGGTAAATCTTCTGCTTCTGCCTCGCCTTCTTCAGCCAGAGGGACCTGCTATCGATGTGGTTCATCGAACCATCAGGCTGACACTTGTTTTGCTAAGACTTTAAAGTGCAACAATTGTGGCAAACCGGGCCATTTAGCTCGAGTTTGCATGTCCAGAAAACAAGGCCACAAGAAGGACTTTGGCAAACAGCCCTTTTCTCCGAAGAAGGGGGGAAAAGCCAATACTGGTTCTGTGTCTAATTCAACAGATAACAATGCGTCTGGAGGAGTTTCAACCATCAGAAGTGGTTCACGTCCAATTTACGTGACATTGGAATTAAATGGAAAGAATATTCCGTTTTTACTTGACACTGGGTCTTGCAATACTATTATTTCGCATAACACCTGGTGCACGATTGGCAGACCAAAGGTGAAGAACTCTCCGACAGTTCTGCGAAGCTACACTGGTCATAAGCTTCCAGTAAAAGGTTGCTCAGATGTGCAAGTGACAGTTAGTGACAACATGCAAAAGCTGACTGCTGTTGTTTTGCACACCAGCAATGGAGATAACCTGCTTGGTCGAGATTGGTTGAACCACATTCGTCTTGACTGGAATTCTGTTATGAACACTAACAGCATTTCTGCAGCAAATTTTGTCAATAAACTGGCAACGGACAAAAAGAAGAAGCTGGACCTGCTTCTTCAACAGTATTCAGATGTATTTGGAAGTGAACTTGGTTGCTACAAGGACTTTTACGCCCAGATTCATCTCAAATCTGATGCTGTTCCCAAGTTTCACAAGGCACGACCCTTGCCATTTGCACTAAAGGAACCTGTCAGCAAGGACCTTGATCGCTTGGAAAAGCGTGGAGTGATTGAAAAGGTTTCAACCTCTGATTGGGCTGCACCAATTGTCGCCGCACAAAAACCAACGGGAGCTGTTCGCACCTGTGGTGATTTTAAAGTTACTGTGAATCCACAGATTCATGTTGATCAGTATCCAATTCCTTTACCAGCTGAACTGTATAATTCACTAGCTGGTGGTGAAAAGTTTTCAAAGATTGACTTTGCTGAAGCCTATCTTCAGATTCAGCTCCATCCTGATGCCCAGAAATTGTTGGTAATCAATACACACCAAGGTCTTTACAAGTTTCTACGCTTGCCTTTTGGTGTTGCTTCTGCTCCAGCAATTTTTCAGAAAGTGATGGATCACCTAAAGGAAGGACTACCAGGAGTTGCATGCTACCTGGATGACTTTGTTGTGACTGGAAAAGATGACAAAGAACACTTGGAAAACTTGTACAAACTTTTCCAGAGAATTCGAGAGAAAGGATTTCGAATTAAACTTGAGAAATGTACTTTTATGCAGCCTTCGATTGAATATTTGGGTCACACCATTGACAAGAATGGCTTACACCCAACTGAAGCAAAAGTTAAAGCTATTCTGCAGATGCGACATCCTACAAATGAGTCCGAATTGCGGTCATTTTTGGGAGCTGTGAATTACTATGGCAAATTTATCAGAAATCTGTCTGATTTGGAAGCACCATTAAATCGATTACTGCAGAAAAATGTCGCCTGGAAGTGGTCCCAGCGACAAGAAGAAGCGTTTAAGAATCTCAAAAGTGCTTTAACCTCAATGGATTTGTTGACATATTTTAACCCTAAGCAGACGTTGGGACTTGCTTGTGACGCCAGCTCTGTTGGTATTGGAGCTGTGCTATTTCACATTTACGCTGATGGCACTGAAAGGCCTATTTCTTATGCTTCGAAGACACTAACTTCAGCAGAAAAGAATTACTCTCAGATTGAACGAGAAGGTCTAAGTATTGTGTTCGGAATGAAGAAATTTCATCAGTACCTTTGGGGAACACAATTCACTTTGGTCACAGATCATAAACCATTACTGGCTATTTTCAGTCCTCAAAAAGGCATTCCAGTAATGGCCAGCAATAGACTGAAACGCTGGGCTGAACAACTGTCTGCATACCAATACAGTATTCAGTACAAGTCTACGAAACAGCACTACAATGCTGACTTTCTGTCTCGTTTACCTTGTGGACCTGACACCTCCTTTGACAATGAGGAAAAGGACAGTTCCTGGCACATTTGTCAAGTACAGGAGGAAGCAATTAGTGCCGTACCTTTATCTTCACGTGAAATTCAGCAAGAAATGAGAAAGGATTGCCTACTTGCTCGAATTATTACTTTTGTGAATAGTGGATGGCCTGAAAAAGTGGAAAATCGTGATTTTCAACCATTTAAAAATCGTGCTTCAGAGCTATCAATCCACAATGGAATTCTGTTCTGGGGAAACCGAGTAGTTGTCCCTGGAAAGTTTAAAAAACGTGTACTGAATGAACTACACTCTGCACATTCTGGAATTGTCAGAATGAAAGCAATTGCTCGAATGCATGTCTGGTGGCCAGGCATTGATGCGGATATTGAATCTACTTGCAGAAGTTGTGAACCATGCCGCAAAGTTGCTTTCAATCCAGTAAAAGCGCCTTTGCACCCTTGGGAATTTCCTCAGAAGCCATGGGAAAGGCTTCACATTGATTTTGCTGGTCCATTTCTTGGAAAAATGTGGTTTATTTGTGTTGACGCTCACTCGAAATGGCCAGAAGTGGTGTCAATGAACTCAACAACTACTTCACAGACTGTTGTTGTATTGCGACGCATTTTTGCACATCATGGAATTCCCTCACAGATTGTGTCAGACAATGGACCTCAATTTGTGTCTGACGAATTTAAGAATTTTTGCAAAGCAAATGGAGTTCAACATATCCTAGTCTCACCTTACCATCCCAGCAGTAATGGAGAAGCTGAAAGATTTGTACAAACTTTCAAATCTGCTATGAACAAAGCTCAGAAGGGGGAAGATTTGGAGTTACAGCTGCAAAACTTCTTAATTATTTACAGGAGTACCCCACATGCTACAACAGAACATACACCATCTGACTTGCTTATGGGAAGGAAAATTCGAACTAAAATGGATTTGCTACGCCCTGACGTTTGTGAAACTGTCAGGAAAAATCAACTAAAACAGAAGAAAAATCGTGATTCACCTGCAAGCAAGGAGCGCAAATTTTCTACAAATGATTTGGTGTGGGTGCAGAATTTTCGCCCAGGTGACCGCTGGGTAAAAGGAAAAATTATCAAAGTTCTTGGTCCACTTTCTTATGAGGTTAAAGTGGAAGATTTGGAAAAATTGTGGAGACGTCATGTGGATCATTTACTTCCCCGAGAAGCAGAAAAATCTGTTCACCGAGACGAGAAAGCTTATGAGTCACAGTTGGAAGTGGAAAAGCCAGCTAAGCTTTCTACCGAGCAGAAACAAGCGTATTTTCGCCTTCTTCCTTTTTGGCCGTTCCTAAGGTTGTATCAACAAGAGAAACATGCCACTGAACCAGAAGAGCCGGATGAGCAGCTGGAACAAACACCTCCACCTGTTCCTCTGAGAAGATCTGACAGAATCAGAAAACAAACTCAATTTTATCAAGCAGGAACCAGTAGAAAATAAGGATGGAGGAAATATAATATATGTGACTGAATAACATAAATAGTGAACGATTCATAGCTTAAAGCAGTAGCAAACCGTTCTCTCTTGCTTGGGCCCTTACTACACTGTAATATGCGAAATTATGATTTAATCAGAATGTTGCAAACCTACTGGGGTTGTTTATGCGTAGTTTAGTAGATGGTTGATTCAGAATAAAGTCGTGTGTTGTTTTACTTCCAGTTGCATACATTACAAGGGGGGGGAGTGGGGAGAAAGGGTTGTTTGGTTGTTGTGGCCGCCTTCTCTTGTGGGTGGGGGGGTGGTGGGGGGGGTGTGCTGTGTTCTGTGGTGTTCCTTGGGGAAATTTTATAGCGTGTGTGGTATTTTGTAGTGGTGTGTGGTTTTTAAATTTTTGTTGCTATTTTTTATATAAATATGTCTTATATCTTGCTTCCTCTTTCCCTTCGTTATTTCTTTTTCTTTTTCTTATGGACCTCGTCCCTCTTTGTGTCCATTGCTTTGCCCGCGTCTGACTCCTTTTTTCTGCTTTGGGCTGTTTCTGCTTTTTTTCGGTTTCCCTCTTTCTTTGTTTGTTCTTTTTGGTTTCGGGGTCTTCTTGCCTTTTTCCTTTCTTGGGCCGGGGGGCGTTGGGGGAAGGGGGTGTCTGTGTGTGGTTCCTGGGTCTCGGGTGCTTGTGTTTTGTGTGGTTTTTTGGTGGTGTGGTTTTTTTTTTTGTTCCTGGTTTCTTTTGGGGAATGCGGGTGTGGGTCTTTTTGGGATGGTTGGTCTTGGTGGGGTTGAGGGGTTGTTTCGGTTTTTTAATGGGGTTTTACCTGCTTCCAACGTCACTTTTTTCCCTTTTTAGGGAGGGTAAAAAACTCGGCATCGCGGCGCTATTCTGGGGTTTTCCCCAATTTTTTTTTAAATGAGAAATTTTTTTTTGTGGTTTAAAATGTTTTTGGAAGGCTTAAAGGGGAGGAAAGGGGTTACCCCGTTATTTATTAAAACTTATCTTGTAACGTGGTCAGCACGTAGAATATATGTTTGTTTATAATTTTATTTTTTGCCCCTGATTTTTCCTTTTTCCTCTTGTCAAGATTGGATAAACCAAAACACAAAACTTAAAAGTTTGATTTGGGTAATCTAAAAGACTTTTTTAAGTTTAAAAGCTTTTTTTTGCTTTTTCTTCAGTTCAAAATGCTACAATATTTAAATAACCCCCTTTGAATTTTAGAGAAGGTGCAGAGTAACTATAAAATTTAATTTATGAAAGGTGTTTGTGCCAAGCAAAATTTAAGAGCACAGCAGACTGTACATAAGTAACACCACGTTTAATTTGGATACTTTGGTGGTTTCATGGAAAATTAAAGCATTTTAAACGAAACTAAAGTGTCCGCTTAATCTAGCATCCCCCGTTTTACAATACTCTATTTAATATCGTTGACTATTTGATGATTTTAATAATCTATGATACAAGTATTTTACACAAAGAATGGTTTCTTACTTTTTGGATTTGATAAAATAGTCAACCATAACATTTGATCATAAAATTATCACTTTTTCTTTTTGGCAGCAGCAGACCCAGAAGCTTTTTTTCATCCCGCCGTTCACGACTGAAATGCTCCCGTAAAGCTTTCCATCGAAATCGACACTCTTCCCATTCCACATCAAGCTCTTTTCCGATTCGCAGCCAAGTATTTCGCCGAATATCATTGTCAAGAAAGTCCGAATTTGATTTATCATATAAATTGGGACAGTTTCTAACTGGATTTATTAATTTTTCGTTGTCAATAGGATATTCTGATATCTTGTAGCGAGTGAGTTAACTGCTAAATATTCGACAACGTCGTACATTAAAATTTTTTAATAAAAATAGCCCAGAAAGTTCAATTAAGCAGCCGCAGTTGTAAATTTGCGCAGTTTTTTTTTGTTCGCTTATGTCAAATTGACGTAAGGATAGAGCACAGTTCTATCTCCCTTACGTCTTAAGTGAGACGTCTTACGTCTTAAGTAAGGCAGTGTGAACTGATCAAGCTTTTACGTTAGGTCTTAAGTGTTACATCATGCGTCTTAAGTGATGTAGTGTAAACCAGCCTTTATAGTCCGAAGAGTGCAGTACAGGGATACTTTGCAATTTAGCAAGTAAATCGTTTTTTGATTGTTTAATTGGCAAGAAATAGAATAAAATTAAATCAAATGAAAATAAGAGTAAAATTATTAAATCAAACTGATTTCGTTTAAAAAATTTTCAATTATTTACAAGCCTTGACACTTTCGTGCTACCTAATCTTAAAGCATAAAATTTTTGTTGATTTTCATATGTTGTCTTATTTTTCTTGTAAAACAATTGCATATTTGTGTGTTTTATTAGATTTTCGTTAGATCTTACCTGAAAAGCAAAATTTATATTGTGATCGTGCATCAATTCTTGTTCTTTTGTGGGTTGTTGTTCTGAGCTTAAAAATTCGTGAACAATTACCTCGGCATGTGTTAATTTCTGTGGACAACCACGCCAATGCCATAATTCTTTATCTTGCCTATAAAACACATTTGCTTATAAAAACATTATTAAATCTTGCAAAATATTATACTTTTAAAAGCATTCTGAAAATACTTTGTGATTATAACTGAAAACGCAGTCAAATCGTCAAGTATTAAAAATATCAGAAATAAAATATGTAAGTTGGGGTTCATACGATTTATTCATACTTTATTCAGGTCTAAAATGTCCACACAAAAAACACCCAAAAATCAAATATATGAGATTTAATTTTTTTGTTTATATTTGACTCAAATATATACAAATCCGGGTATGTTTAATCTGGAAAATTAAAACATTATTATAGTAATTTAAATCACTTATAATTCAGTACTAAATAACCTAAAAAACAGTGGGGTAAAAATATTTTAGTGCAAAAAATTAGATACGTAATGTCATATAAACAACCGTGATCAAAAAACACAACATCTTTTTGAATATCATATTTCAATATTTTTGTATACGAAACTTCATTAAACACGCATAATACTGTGAGAAAAAGTAGGGCGCAATGTCTATTTTGTTTATTCACAATGCCAACCAAAGGCAAACCCAACGTAGCTAGTTTACTCTAGTTTACTCACGTGACTAATTTAGACACCGCCCACATGACATTCATGTATACGAATTTTTTCGTTCAGACAACATTAGCAATTTTTAAAAAAATCAATGCGTCAGTGCAAATCATAATTTATAAATCAAATGTTAAGGTCTCTCTGGACAGTTTTCTTAAGTATGAAAAATCGCCATTTTTGGCATTCCAGATCTCGTGAAATACAGTAATATTTCACTAAAAAATTTATATGAGTGTTAAAAAGGCAGAAATATCACGATTATAAAGTGAACATTCATTATATTATTGTAAGTAATTGAAATAATTGATATTAAAAATCAAATTGCAATGAATTTTTTTAAAACCCTTAAAAATATTTACTACACACTATTTATTTAAAAAATACTTCCAATAGAGAGACACAGTTACCCTCTTTCACGTACGTAAAAATTAAACTGAATATTGTTGTATTTATGGTTTAATAAAGAATTTTCCGTGAAAATGGGGGTTAATTTTTTCAAAATTTCGTTAAAACTTCGATTTAATTTAATTTGGTAAAATTTAAAGCTCTAGATAGTATATTTCTATTGAAATTTATAATTTTTGGAAGGCCATAACATCTTTAGTATTTTTTAACGCATAAATAGTTCTGTCGTGCGTCGTGCGTTTTATCAATTTTTTTCAGAAGGGTGGTTTATAAATCGCTTTTAAAGCTCATCATCCCATGGTAGCAGTGGCAAAGTCGGTTAGCGCGTCGTCAAATTTTTTGAAAGGTCCCGAGATCGATTCCCACATAAAACATATTTGGCCACAATTTTTTTTGATTTTAATAATGTTTTTTTTTATTTTTTTACAATTTTAAAAATTTATTTAACATAAATTCAAAAAAATATCATTATTGTAATCAGGATTTGTTGCCTGCTTTTCGCCAATTAGTCAAATTTTTGTCATTTGAATATCTTAAAATATTATAATATTCTATAAGTATAATAATTCAAAAGTAAATTGTGTAAATAAAAATGGGTAATTTTTGCTCTTTATTGCAATTGATTTACTACTGAACGCTCTGCAATAAAAACTGTCCGGAGAGACCTTAAGGTCTTTCTTGATAGTTTTCATTACGAAGCGTTTAGTAGTAATGGCCAATTGCAGTATATAGCAAAAATTTCCTTTTTAATTGCATTAAAATTTAAAGTAAATTAGTGCAGTTATAGAGTATTATAATATTTTAGAATATCCAAATGACAAAAAAATTTATAAATTAATAAAAAGCAGGAAACAAATATTTTTGTTGTTAATCTATGTGAATGGAATTCAAAAATTATTAAAAACTTATAACAAATTTATTAAAATGAAAAAAAATATTTGGTTTCATGAGAGTTTGACTTCCTCACCTATGTCAAAGTGACTACGCCTTATCCAATTGCACCACGACATCAACAAAAAATCAAAGTTCAAATGAAGATATATAAACAAATACTCCATATTAAATCGAATCTAATTGGCTGATAAAGTGACGTGAGGTAATCGTGATTTGAGTGGTTTAATAGGGCATTTTTTCATCCAACAAAAAATGGTGCAGCCACGTTGGGTTTACCTTTAGCCGATGGAAAAACAACAAACAAGGAAAACTGAGGATTTCTCACAAAATTTTCAATAACAACATTACGTTCAATTTAGTTTTTATGTTTTATAATACGTTAAAGTTATTACTAATTGTATGTTTTAGTCTTTCACATGTCTTTTTCAAAAATTTTTGTTTATTATAAACATTTATTCATTGTTAGAATAATTCTTTTTCTATGTCTCTTCCTAAAGTTTGCCATTTTTCAAAATGAGTTGATCTTTTTGTCTTTATTATTGGTCTCTTAGGCAGCTGTAATTCTAAAATTAATTTGTACTTTTTTTACAATTTAGGGTCAAATATATATAAAACTAAAATTCAATCACAATAATATTGGGTTTAATAATTTGCTGTGTTAGGAATCAAAACTAAGCCACTGAAACTAACGATACATTTAGATAAATAAAAAACATGTATATAAAACAAAACTAGATGTATCTATCTATTTATTGGGATTAATTTTAAAAAAAGTAAGTTAGTGAAAAATTTGATCATACCGAATTTCCAAAGAATTACAAGGGCAGTCGTAGATTTGTCCATTTAAACAATGCTTTGCGACCTCGAAAGCCATACCAGCACTTTTTATGGCTTGCAAAAAAGCATCTTCTTTTGTTCCTAAAACAATCCTAAAAGTTTTTAATTAGTTAAAAGGATATTTAATAAGTTTTCAAAAACTATTGAGACTACAAGAAATTTTCATGTGAGCATATCTCAATAACAGAAAAGTAGATTCAGAAGATAATTACATTAATGTATGGCAGCTTTAACTCTATAGACTACAAAAACTTTTGTAAAAATCACCCTTAAAACTGGTAATGTCATACGTACGCATTGCAGAAATGTTTTTTAGTTCAATATACTTTATTTGTTAGAATATTACACTGAAAATTAAAAGAAAAAAATTAATTGAGTGTTCTTATTGATCCTCTAATTTTATATAATATATTATAATTATATAAAATAATTAAATTAAAAATTAATTCTGCTTTATATAATTAATTATTAACGTAAATTGCTAAATTTTATTCATAATCCGCCATTTTGAAATTTGCTGAAACAGCCTATCAGAAAATGCACTGTATTAATTGATAAGCAGGTTTTATGTCATAAAGAAATTGACGTTAAAACTCTAAAAATGGTAAAAGGCGATTTTGTAGAAAATGGAAGCGGAGAATAAACAGCTTTGTCAACAAGTTGAAGCGTTAGAATTTAATAAAATGAGCCTCGAAAATTTGATTAAAGATTTGAAAAAACGAATTGAAGCTTTGGAGGCTAGTAAAGCGATGAATAAAAAATTTGTAACGGATGTCTGCAAAGCCGTGTTCACCAGATTTCTTCCATTGCTTACAACATACATTAAAGATGGAAGAAGCAAAAGACCATGCAACATTAGTTGGTATTATCAAATGTTTAGAATCAAGAGCTCATTTAATTATGGATAACCCCCAACCTGAGTTGGATCATTTGGCAAAAGTGTTTCAAAATAATGGCTATTCTAAACATCTAATTAACACTGACTTACAACCTGGATTAATTGGTCCCAAACAAAAACCTAGCGCATTAAAAATTAGTTTACCCTATGTAAAAGGAGTTACAGAACATTTTTACAGATTGTTTAGAAAAGACAATGTTTTAGCGGTTAGCAAAAAGGCAAACACATTACATCAACAATTTATGCGAAATAACATCGACCATCAAATAAGTAAAAACAAAAAAGATGTTGTTTACTCAGTTCCATGTAATAATTCTAACAAAGCATACACTGGTCAAACTTAACGTTACCTGGAATCAAGGGGAATGGTCACAAAAAAGCTATTACATCAAATCCCAAAAATTTCGCTTTAGCTTTTCACACTCAATCTACAGGTCAATCAATTGCTTATCATCAAGTTTCCATATTAGAGAGAGCTTTAAAAACAACTTCAAAAGTTCCAAATAAAGAATTGCTTTGTATAGTTTTTTTTTATAAGTTTGAATTAGAAGCGGTCCACAAATCGTGCAAAAAACGAAGTTTATCCATTATTGTGCAGTGTAGCGCGCCGCTGGTTATAATATAAAACAACCACCCTGTTAACACGTTTTATCAAACTCTTTTTCATCTTTCTGCGTCATCACAAAAAACTAGTTTTTCTTGACCATTTTGGTTTTTTTTTCAACAACTGTTGACTGTTTTTATTTTAAGTCCGTTTTCTTTATTTAATTAATGTGTTTTCAGCTAAAGATAAATTCTATGAGAGTGAAAATAGATGAGTGGAAAAGTAACCACTCGTTTTTTGAGAAAATATCACGTGCAGAGAAACACATGACGCAACTAAATAATAATTGGTTACATAACGGCTGAAAACTTTTTTTTTAATTTTTCTCGCTCACGGGTTTATTGTTTTGTTTTTTTTTTTGGCGGAGAACGGTTACGCCTTTAATTTCAGCCTGGAATACTTTAGCTTTAGTTTGCGAATCGCACTATAATATTTGTATATGTAATTACCTAATGAAGCGACAAATTTCTTGTCTCAAAACGTCGTTATATTAAGTTATCATTATGAGGATTATTCTCGTTGAATCACATTACAATGTTGCTTGTTTCCTAAAAATTCGGCTTGTTTTATATAGGGTGAGAAATATGCCGAAAATAGCAGGAAAGCTCAGAAATCATCTGAGCCTTTCTAGTGTCTACATTCGACCGTCCGTAAACAACAGCCAAAGAAAAATCTTCAAGAAGTTGGTTTCGCGTAAAAAGGCATTGCAGGAACGTGGAAATAACCGAGTTTCATCAGATATTTGTCCAATGGAGACCCATAATTCATGATCTTAACACAAAAACCGAAATAAAACAAGCAATATACGAATAGGATTTTGCGCGGTACGATTGTTATATATAAAAGAACAAATTTAAAATTTTACAATTTAACGCAAGAAGCGTTAAAAATGCATTGGATGAATTCAATTGTTTAGTTAGTGGAAATGATCCAAATTATTGTAAAATTGATATGATATTTGTATCAGAAACTTGGTTGAATTTAACAGTAACAGACAAATGCAGACAAACAGACAGACAGACAAAATAGTTAAAAAAGTTAACAGACAAAATAGTGAAAAATGGTGACTATGATATTTTTAGGTATGATAGAAAAACTCATGTTGGAGGTGGCGTTTGTTTTTTAGCAAAACGTAAATTTTATGTTATGCAATATAACGTCTCTGAAATATTTAATAGTATCGAAGTCGTTGTAGTTGATTTTCCTCAAAAAGAATTTATTAGATTTTTCCTCAACAAGGATTCCTTGAAAATTAGATTTATATGACTTTACTGTAGACCACAAGCTACTAGAGATGAAAATGAATTAATGTTTCAACTTTTTCATGATGTTACTGAAGATTTTAAAGGTTCAGTTGTTATTGTCGGTGATTTCAATCTTTTTGGAATTTTCTGGATAAACTCAACTGTTTCTCCCAACAACAATAATGAAAGAGTTTGGTAATTTTTTTTCTGAGTTAGGTCTAATCTAAGTCCCATAGTCCCAAGATGGTCCCAGAACCAACTAGAAATAATAATATACTTGATCTAGTTTTAGTAAACGATGAACGATTAGTTAATCATATTTCAATTTTGCCAGGATTTTCAACGACAGATCATGATTCAGTTTACTTTAAACTTAATATTAATATTGCGAAAAACTCTCATTTAGATTTTATTCCTAAAAATCTATGGATCCCAGACTTTACGAAATGTGATTATGAAATGTTAAAATTATTCTTAATGAACGTAGATTGGGAACATTTGTTTACATTTTGTTCCCCAGTTTAAGAAATGTGGCAGTACTTTAAAAATATTTTTGAGGGTATAAGACTTCACATTCCATTAAAAAGACAAATTACTAAGGGCAGTAAAAAACAATACTCCTCTGCTATATATAGGTTACAAAATAAAAAGAAAAAAATGTGGCATAATTACAAGAAAAGAACTCATAAGCCTGGATACAAGCTTTTGTGTAAAGAATACAAAAAGCTAGTTAAAAGTTATCATAGGAGTTTAGAAGAAAGAATATTAAACTAAAAAAATCTTAATAATTTGATAAGTTTGTGAATAGCAAAATTAAAGTTCGTGATAAATTTCCTCCTTTAGTAAAAGAAGATGGATCTCATGCAACAAGTGATAAAGATAAAGCCGAATTATTCGTACATTATTTTAGTTCAGTTTTTAACAAAAATAATGATCAATTGCCTGTTTTTGAAGTTTTCGAAATTGGTTGACAAGAACACATGAATTTTTCTGTAAAAGATGAGTTTGCTGCAATTAAAAAATTTTCTAATAAGTTATCCAAAACACCGGATAGGTTCCCAGCATACTTTTTTAGAATGAAAAATTTCCTATGTTATAGCTGAACCTTTGTCAAAAATCTTTCCAACTTCATTTAACTCTGGAAGACTTCCTAAAGATTGGAAAATTGCAATAGTTATTCCGCTTCACAAAAACGGATATAAAACTATTAAAAACGGTACGGGGTCCTTAGAGCCACAAGCAGGGAACTTGGAGCCATCGAAAATTTTTGGGAAGTTGTAGCCACGAGCAATGGGAACTTGGAGCCTTTCAGAAAAAATTGGTTTGAGGTAAAATTTAGGTTTCGCTTAGGCTTAGGTACACGTTTTAGCGATTTTTATTTTTGGCTCCAAGTTCCTAACTTACGGCTCCTAGCTCCCCACTTATGGCTCCAAGTTCCCTATTTTTGGCTCCAAGTTCCAGCTCTAAGTTCCCTAGTCTCCATCAAGAATATATAACACAAGAGAATGTCCAACTGTACACTAAATTTTTGACCAAAATTTTGCAAAAAAAGTCGCACTTTTGAATTCATGTGCGACTTTTCTCGCAAAAATCCGCCATTTTCTGCTAGTTTTTCCGCGCTGCGATTTTTAACACAGTGTTAGTTTTTTCGCAGTGGGGACTGCGACTTCTTTTTCACTCTATGCTGCTTTATTCGCACTGCGATTATTTTAGCACTGCGAGCCTGGCCACGCAACAAAAAAAATACAGACGCTGGTAGTCATTTTCACTGGAGTAAAACACTTTGAAACTTGTTTTATTTAATTTTAAAACGTTGGAAAGTGATTTTATTTTATTAAAACTAAAAAGTTTTAACATCTTAAGGTAAAAAAAACGACTTTTACTCACTTAAACACAAAATTTTCGCTCCGCTTTGTTTTTATTTTTTTTGTTGTGCCGCCCGACTCGCAGTGCGAAAATAATCGCAGTGCGAATAAAGCAGCATAGAGTGCGAAAGAAGTCGCAGTCCTCACTGCGAAAAAACTAACACTGTGTTAAAAATCGCAGGGCGGGAAAACTAGCAGAAAATGGCGGATTTTTGCGGGAAAAGTCGCACACAAATTTAAAAGTGCGACTTTTCTCGCAAAATTTTAGTCAAAAATTTAGTGTACAGTCGGACATTCTCTTGTGTTATATATTCTTGGCTCCATCGACCCTAAATCATTAAAAACCGCCCTATCTCACTTACGTCGTTCGCCTGTAAAGCTACAGAGCGTATGGTTAAGGGTGAACTTTTAATCTTTTTTTAAAAATATTTTGTCAAGGTGCCAATTTGACTTTAAGGTTAACAGTTCAACCATAACGCAAGTGGATAGAATCTTTTTTAACTAACAGGAAATTTAAGGTTGTAATAAATGATCAGGAATTTTCCTTATACAATGTATCCAGCTCAGTACCACAGGTATCCGTTTTAGGTCCAGTTTTATTCTTAATTTATATCAATGATATCGTAGATTGCACCAAATACGCCAAGATTAAACTTTTTGTATATGCAAAAGTTTATATTAGCTTTTCTTCACAAGATGAGGCTCTAAAGACAGCAGAGTTACAAGAACTCTTGACAGAATCGCTGAATGGTGAAAATTATGGCAGCTCCAATTGGCAGAAAATAAATGTGAAGTGCTTCAAATTATTTCTAGAAAAGTAAAATCTATGAAAGATTATACCATAGGGTGTAAAGTTATTAAAAAAAAGTGGTTATGATTTTATGTGGCAGAAAACATGAAATTTTCTTATCATTGTGATAAAATTTCTAAAAAAAGCATTAAGGATCTTGATAAAGCAATAGCAACAAAGGTTAAAACGTTTATTGTCCACATAATAATATACACAAAAGCTTTCGACCTGGTCGTCGGTCATCGTCAATAATAATATACACATAATAATATTATACATTTTGTTAAGGTAAGACTGGCGATCCAATAAAACAACTGAGTTACCCTTATCTGACTTTTGAATAATGAGATTCTTTTGAGAACGCAACTCCTGTAAAGCTTTCCATTCTGCCTTAGATAAAACATGAGGTCGAGAGGATCCATTATATTGATAAAAGAACGATAAAGCAGTTTCTTTAAGAAGAGTCTTAACAAAATCATAGCTACCATTAAACACAGGAAGTTTTCGAATCGTACTAAATAACAGCTCAAACGGAAGTAAGTTCTCAGGTTCTGTAAGACTTTTAGGCGGCAAAGCAAAGTTAAGACCAAGAGATAAAACTTTATTCTGAGTTGCTGTCAAAACATAAGACGACAAATTGTGAATGACGACATCAGGATTGTGAATGCAACGCGATTGTTCCTTTAAAAGGCGCTCAAACTTTGTTGATTGGATCTGTTGGTCATGGCTAAGACGATTGTTTGTAACTTTCGAAGTAATACGTGCTAAATGATTAAAACAAATCGGAGAAACTTGGCGGGAGAGCGACGATAAAACGGCGGTAAATTGTTTTTCCAAAGAACGAACAATAGATTTTTTAGCTTGAATTTCTTGGGATAATAATTTCTTTTGACAGGCCGAGTAGCTATTTGAGCGAAGAAGTCGAGGATTAGCAACGCGAAAAAATAAGAATCTGGGTAAAACATCATGATCGCGACAATTAATTAAAAATTGGAGATCTAATTTGGCTTTTTGTAGGCGATAGTCGAGTTTTTCGGCATTTCTATGCAGCTTTAAAACAGACTCCCCATACCTTTTCCGTAAAATTTGGGCAATGGATTTTCCCGGGGGAAATAAAAATCTTGATAAAGCAATAGCAACAAAGATTAAAACGTTTATTGTCCACATAATAATATACACAAAAGCTTTCGACCTGGGCGCGCATTCTGACGCGCGGTTAAAATTTACCCCCGGTTAACTTTTTTTTACATGCTTAAGGATGCGAGTGAAAAATCAATGACGTCAAATTATATCATATACGTAAATCAGATGAGGATAATTATTTGTTACAATCTTCTGTTAATAGCCTTGTAAAATGGGCTGCAAAATGGCAGCTCCAAATAGCAACTGAAAAATGTTGTATAGTTCACATGGGGAGTAAAATATATCATATACGTAAATCAGATGAGGATAATTATTTGTTACAATCTTCTGTTAATAGCCTTGTAAAATGGGCTGCAAAATGGCAGCTCCAAATAGCAACTGAAAAATGTTGTATAGTTCACATGGGGAGTAAAAATCCAAAATTGCCTATTTTGATTAATAAACAACCACTAATAATAAATAAAGAAGCTAAGGATCTGGGTGTATTAGTGTCTGATGGGCTCAAACAAACCGCTCATTGTAACTATATTGCTAAAAAAGCATATCAAACGCTCAACACAATTTTCCGATGCTTTCATACTAAAACTGTAAACGCTTTGTTAACCGCATATTGCTCGTTTGTGCGTCCAATTCTGGAGTATTGCACTCCAGTCTGGTCACCATACCTATGCAAGGATATTGATCGCGTTGAGCAGGTACAACGTACCTTTACAAGACGATTGTTTGCTAAGTGTAATCTTGATCAAAACCTTAATTATATTCAAAGACTAGATTTCCTTAAATTGAAATCATTAGAAGAGCGAAGGATTTATACAGATATCTTATTTTATGATATTAAATTATAAATAATCTTGGTGAATTACAATTTCAAGAATTTTTTAAATGGGGTATTTACAAGGGCAAAAATGACAATAGCAAAAAAATTTCTATACCAATTGCAAAAAACGACACTTTTTATTATTCATACCCTAACAGAGTAGCAAGGTATTGGAATAATTTACCCGAATCAGTGATAAACTCAAAAACCTTAAATATTTTTAAAAGCAAAATTAAAAATATAAGTTTTGAAAACATTACTAAATTTGACAGACACGTTAAGTAGCTCTAAGCTCTGTGTCTTCCTTCCCTTTATTATACATTATTCAAACATGTAAGAAGTTTGTTTCTGTTCTTGCTATATATTCATTGACAATTTGTATTGATATAAAATTATTTGTGTGTTCATATTTATTTTGTTTGAAAAGTAATAATAAAGGAAATTCATTCATTCATTCAAAAGTCGGGTTAAATTTTTTCTATTGTTTTAAGAATAAGAATTTATCCAACTCGAGAGGTGGTTAAATATTTTCTCCGGTAGGATTAATTTAATAAAAAATAAAATACGCTCATGATTAAATTTTTTTATTTTGCGCCAGGTGATTTTGAGCGCCAGAGGAGGGAGAAAAGAAAATCATTATCATTTCTTTCCCACATGCGGTAGCGGTTTAGAGAAGGGAGGGGAAGTGAAGGGGAAACAAGTTTTCATTTTGCGGGAGGTGGTTTCCCGCGCTGGAGGCAGGGAGAAAAAACATCACATTCATTTTCTTTCCTACATGCCCTAGCGCTTTAGAGAAGGGAGGGGGGGGGGTGAAGAAGGAAGCATAACTGCCGGTAGCCGCAATCATAAAACGTGATTAACCAAGGATTAACCAAAGATTAAGTATGGACGTCTTTTTTTCATGGACAAGGAGAGAATCGGATTAAAAAGCTGATAAAAACTGACTTTAAACGCGGTTTTTGGACTTTTTCTCATGTTATATGACTTGAAAACTATACATACTGTTTTAACTAAAGTATTTTTATATAAATAAAAGTCAAATTTTAAGAATATTTGAAAAAAGTTAATGACATGATATTGTTAATTTTTAATTTTGAAATAAAAAAATAAAACTGAAAAAGACGAATTTTATTTCAATTTTGTATTGGTTCACATTATTAATTTAAATTAATAAAAATTTAATTCCTCTGTATGTTTGATTATGTTATAAGATTATTGTACATTACTAATCATTATTTAAAGGAATTGAGTCTTTTATCAATTTATATTTATTTTGAGCCAATGAAAAGCCAATCAACAATCGTTGTTAATCCTTGGTTAATCGCGCTTTATGATGCGGCTACTGTTGTTTAAAAATGTTATAGTGGTGGCGTTTTACAGGACAGAATGCCCCTCTTCGAATTTTATTTTTTTTTGTATTTAAAGAAAATTTAACATATATATACTACGTTGAGAAAATATAATAAATAATTTAAATGGAGTTTTTTTTTATTTTAACCAATTTATTTAAATTTCTGGAAAATTAAGGCACAATTAATACAAATATATATCTTAAACTTCGAAATAAATAATATTTGTTTTTTTATTTTTATTGGAATGGATTTAACGGGGTAAACAGTCGGTGTTGCGTCAGAATACGACCCCTGGTCGTCGGTCATCATCAGTTGTACACTAAATAAAAGTAGAATTACAAAATTATACACAATGTGACCAATAAAAAATAGACGTAAATTACATAAATTTTAAGAATATATAGAAAAACAAGAAATTTTACAATAAATAAAGATTTTAAAAGACTACGAAAATTTAGAATAATTAAAAGAATATTAATAGCTAAATAATGATAAAAATGATAAATTATAATGAAATAAATAGCAGAAAAATACAATAGGATAAAGGAAACATTTAATACTTAAAATTTTAAAATTTTTTTAGATAATATATATAATACAAAAAGAACGATTAAAATAAAAAATAGTTAACGTTATATAATTTTGATAATAAAAAAACACAAAAAAGTAGTAGAAATGTAAATAGAATTTAAAGGAAAAAAATAATTTTAAAAAAACACACGCAAGAAACTGCAAATAAAACTGCGCACTTAAACATACATATATGTACGACAAGACAGATAAAATGAATGGTAATTTATAAAACACACCAAAAAAACTCACGTACAAAAATAAATAAAACAACCTATTACAAAAAAAACCTATTAAAACAAATATAACTCAGTACTTTGAATATTTTTGTTTAAAACAGGCTTATCCCTATGTATACAAATAGATTCTTTTATCTTTAAACAAAACTCATTATTCGCAGAAGCAATTACACAAAAGTCTGTAAAACCTGGTGAAGTTTAAAGTAAGTTTTTATTAAGGAGGACCCTGTTCTAGACAAAGGATTCATTTTCATTTGCTAAAGAAATCGTGAATCTTCCGTCCACAATTACTTCAACCAGAAATAATCCGTCCGGAAATTTTTCTTTGTCCTCATTTTCTCCGTCCACATCTTCCACGTCTCAGTCTGCTTCTGTTCCGTCCTCTTCACCTTCTTCTGAGAATCTCTTTATGGCCAGTTTTGATATCAAGTCCCTTTTTACAAATCTTCCACTTGATGAAACAGTTCGAATTTGTGCGGAAAAAATTTTTAATACTCCCAACTGATCTGCGGGTTTTACCAATAAAAAGGATCTCGAAAGTTTTATCAGACTCGCAGTAAAAAGCAATACTTTTATGTTCGACTCTAAGTTTTATCAGCAAATCGATGGAGTGGCAATGGGTTCACCTCTTGGACCGACATTAGTGAATGCGTTTTTATGTCATCACGAAGAAAACTGGCTCTTTGATTGTCCAACAGATTTTAAGCCTTTGTTTTACCGCAGATATGTTGACGATTGTTTTGTTTTATTTAGGGATCCAAGTCATGTAAAGCCGTTTTTAAATTTTTTAAATTCCCGTCACGAATGTATAAATTTACTTTTGAGCAAGAATTTAACTCTGTCTTACCGTTTCTTAATATAAGTGTAATGAGAAAAAATAATAGTTTTATCACCTTTGTATATAGGAAACCTACGTTTAGTGCTGTTTATTCAAGTTATAATAGTTTTATTCCAGTGTGTTATAAGTCTGTTCTTATATTCAGTTTACTATCTCGATCGTTTCATATTTGTTCGTCTTACCAGCTGTTTCATGTTGATTTACAAGTTTTAAAATCCTTTTTGTGCAAAAATGGTTATTCGCTAGGCTTTATTGATTCTTGTATTAAAAGGTTTTTAGATAAGGTTTAAAATAAAAAACGATTAAAGAACGATTGAAATAAAAAATAGTTAACGTTATATAATTTTGATAATAAAAAAATTACAAAAAAGTAGTAGAAATGTAAATAGAATTTAAAGGAAAAAAACAATTTAAAAAAAAAACATACGCAAGAAACTGCAAATAAAACTGCGCACTTAAACATACATATATGTACGACAAGACAGATAAAATGAATGGTAATTTATAAAACACACCAAAAAAACTCACGTACAAAAATAAATAAAACAACCTATTACAAAAAAAACCTATTAAAACAAATATAACTCAGTACTCCGAATATTTTTGTTTAAAACAGGCTTATCCCTATGTATACAAATAGATTCTTTTATCTTTAAACAAAACTCATTATTCGCAGAAGCAATTACACAAAAGTCTGTAAAACCTGGTGAAGTTTAAAGTAAGTTTTTATTAAGGAGGACCCTGTTCTAGACAAACGGTTTAATTTCATCATTAATCAGGAAGAACTCGTGCGCTCAGTTTTACGAAATTTTAAGAAGCGAAATATCATATCTGAGGAAATTTATTCAAGTCTTAACCCAACAGGATCTCAGCCCGGTCGCCTTTATGGTCTTGCGAAGGTTCATAAGGAGGATGTTCCATTACGTCCTGTTTTATTTGCAATAGGAACCTCAACATATGCTTTAGCTAAACATTTAGTTCCGATTTTATCACCTTGCACGTTTAACCAGTTTACAGTTAAGGATTCATTTTCATTTGCTAAAGAAATCGTGAATCTTCCGTCCACAATTACTTCAACCAGAAATAATCCGTCCGGAAATTTTTCTTTGTCCTCATTTTCTCCGTCCACATCTTCCACGTCTCAGTCTGCTTCTGTTCCGTCCTCTTCACCTTCTTCTGAGAATCTCTTTATGGCCAGTTTTGATATCAAGTCCCTTTTTACAAATCTTCCACTTGATGAAACAGTTCGAATTTGTGCAGAAAAAATTTTTAATACTCCCAACTGATCTGCGGGTTTTACCAATAAAAAGGATCTCGAAAGTTTTATCAGACTCGCAGTAAAAAACAATACTTTTATGTTCGACTCTAAGTTTTATCAGCAAATCGATGGAGTGGCAATGGGTTCACCTCTTGGACCGACATTAGCGAATGCGTTTATATGTCATCACGAAGAAAACTGGCTCTCTGATTGTCCAACAGATTTTAAGCCTTTGTTTTACCGCAGATATGTTGACGATTGTTTTGTTTTATTTAGGGATCCAAGTCATGTAAAGCCGTTTTTAAATTTTTTAAATTCCCGTCACGAATGTATTAAATTTACTTTTGAGCAAGAATTTAACTCTGTCTTACCGTTTCTTGATATAAGTGTAATGAGAAAAAATAATAGTTTTATCACCTCTGTATATAGGAAACCTACGTTTAGTGGTGTTTATTCAAGTTATAATAGTTTTATTCCAGTGTGTTATAAGTCTGGTCTTATATTCAGTTTACTATCTCGATCGTTTCGTATTTGTTCGTCTTACCAGCTGTTTCATGTTGATTTACAAGTTTTAAAATCCTTTTTGTGCAAAAATGGTTATTCGCTAGGCTTTATTGATTCTTGTATTAAAAGGTTTTTAGATAAGATTTTTAGTAGTAATTGTAAAAAAATTTCGGTTGAAAAAATGCCTGTTAATGTTGTTTTACCCTATTTAGGACTCAGTTCTGTACGTATTCATGCTAAGCTCCGCAAGTTGTTTTATCGTCATTTTCCGCAGGTTCGTTTAAGAGTAATTTTTAAATCCACTAAACGTTTGTCTGATTGTTTTATATTTAAGGATAAAATCCCTATGAAACTCTGTTCTAATGTTGTTTACAAATTTTTGTGTAGTGGTTGTAAAACCACTTATTGCGGGTGCACTACCCGCCACCTGGGCATTAGAATATCAGAACACATAGGAATTTCATCAAACCAATAAACGTATTGTTCCTAAGTCTTCAGCAATATTAGATCATGTATTGAGTTGTGATAAATTAGTCGATTTACCAGGTTTTACAGACTTTTGTGTAATTGCTTCTGCAAATAATGAGTTTTGTTTAAAGATAAAAGAATATATTTGTATACATAGGGATAAGCCTATTTTAAACAAAAAAATATTCAAGGTACTAAGTTATATTTGTTTTAATAGGTTTTTTTTGTAATAGGTTGTTTTATTGTTTTATTTATTTTTGTACATGAGTTTTTTTGGTGTGTTTTATAAATTACCATTCATTTTATCTGTCTTGTCGTACATATATGTATGTTTAAGTGCGCAATTTTATTTGCAGTTTCTTGCGTGTGTTTTTTTAATTTTTTTCCCTTTAAATTCTATTTACATTTCTACTACTTTTTTGTAATTTTTTTTATCAAAATTATATAACGTTAACTATTTCTTTTTTATTTTAATCGTTCTTTTCGTATTATATTATCTAAAAAATTTTAATACAAGAATCAATAAAGCCTAGCGAATAACCATTTTTGCACAAAAAGGATTTTAAAACTTGTAAATCAACATGAAACAGCTGGTAAGACGAACAAATATGAAACGATCGAGATAGTAAACTGAATATAAGAACAGACTTATAACACACTGGAATAAAACTATTATAACTTGAATAAACAGCACTAAACGTAGGTTTCCTATATACAAAGGTGATAAAACTATTATTTTTTCTTATTACACTTATTTCAAGAAACGGTAAGACAGAATTAACTTTTTTGCTCAAAAGCAAATTTAATACATTCGTGACGGGAATTTAAAAAATTTAAAAACGGCTTTACATGACTTGGATCCCTAAATAAAACAAAACAATCGTCAACATATCTGCGGTAAAACAAAGGCTTAAAATCTGTTGGACAATCAGAGAGCCAGTTTTCCTCGTGATGACATAAAAACGCATTCGCTAATGTCGGGCCAAGAGGTGAACCCATTGCCACTCCATCGATTTGCTGATAAAACTTAGAGTCGAACATAAAAGTATTGTTTTTTACTGCGAGACTGATAAAACTTTCGAGATCCTTTTTATTGGTAAAACCCGCAGGGTTTTACCAATAAAAACTGTTTCATCAAGTGGAAGATTTGTAAAAAGGGACTTGATATCAAAACTGGCCATAAAGAGATTCTCAGAAGAAGGTGAAGAGGACGGAACAGAAGCAGACTGGGACGTGGAAGATGTGGACGGAGAAAATGAGGACGAAGAAAAATTTCCGGACGGATTATTTCTGGTTGAAGTAATTGTGGACGGAAGATTCACTATTTCTTTAGCAAATGAAAATGAATCCTTAACTGTAAACTGGTTAAACGTGCAAGGTGTTAAAAGTCGGAACTAAATGTTTAGCTAAAGCATATGTTGAGGTTCCTGATTGCAGATAAAACAGGACGTAATGGAACATCCTCCTTGTGAACCTTCGCAAGACCATAAAAGTGACCGGGCTGAGATTATGTTGGATTAAGACTTGAATAAATTCCCTCAGGATATGATATTTTAATACGCTTTTAATTGCAATTTCTTACTGTGTTTTTTTTAAATTATTTTTTTTTCTCCTTTAAATTCTATTTAAATTTCTACTACTTTTTTTGTATTTTTTTATTATCAAAATTATATAACGTTAACTATTTTTTTATTTTAATCGTTCTTTTTGTATTATATATATTATCTAAAAAAATTTTAAAATTTTAAGTATTAAATGTTTCCTTTATCCTATTGTATTTTTCTGCTATTTATTTCATTATAATTTATCATTTTTATCATTATTTAGCTATTAATATTCTTTTAATTATTCTAAATTTTCGTATTCTTTTAAATTCTTTATTTATTGTAAAATTTCTTGTTTTTCTATATATTCTTACAATTTATGTAATTTACGTCTATTTTTTATTGGTCACATTGTGTATAATTTTGTAATTCTACTTTTATTTAGTGTACAACTGATGATGACCGACGACCAGGGGTCGTATTCTGACGCAACACCGACTGTTTACCCCGTTAAATCCATTCCAATAAAAATAAAAAGACGAATATTATTTATTTTCAAAAATTTTAAGATATATATTTGTATTAATTGTGCCTTAATTTTCCAGAAATTTAAATAAATTGGTTAAAATAAAAAAAAACTCCATTTAAATTATTTATTATATTTTCTCAACGTAGTATATATATGTTAAATTTTCTTTAAATACAAAAAAAAATAAAATTCAAAGAGGGGCATTCTGTCCTGTAAAACGCCACCACTATAACATTTTTAAACAACAGTAGCCGCACTCATAAAGCGCGATTAACCAAGGATTAACCAACGATTGTTGATTGGCTTTTGCATTGGCTCACATTATTATGATTAACAGAAAAACAAACAATTCATCAAACAAAAATTTAAGCCAAACATTTCAAATTTTAAACGAACGCCGGTTTTCGGAGCTCTGGAACGCTGGTTTTTGGAGCTCGCGTACGCTGGTTTTTTAAGACGCCTTGGCTGGACGCAAGAATTCCTCTGGCTCACTATTACAAAATAAGTTGAGAAATTGTTAAAATAATTTAGCAAATAATGAAAAAGTAGTATTTCATTTTTTTTATTTTTTGCGGGCCCAAGGTTTCAAAATAATGATAAAAACAGAAAAAAATTGTAAAAAGTGGCTAAAATAACATGGACATTTTAAAATAAAATTGGACGATGAAAATAAGCTTTATATAATTCATTTAAGAAACGCAGCATCGTAGTTTTTTGTTTAAATGATCGTTTCTTCGGAGCATGATAGCTTAACCCTTTTGGATTTTTTCAACCAAAAACCGCCGAAAATCCGCAGAAGAAATTCCGCGCCACCGCTGCTCAGTCTTAAACTTCGCGACGCGAAGTAGATCGGTGTCGAGCTTAACACAGAGCAGCACTAACGCGGAATCCCTTCTGCAAATTTACAGCGGAATGAATCCCAAAGTGTTAATAGCGCAGGAATATAACTAAAACTGTAGTTTTGGTTTCGTTAGAAAACAAAAAAAATATATCGATTATTATTTCAACCGATTTAATTTTTTAGCAAAAGTTAAAACGAGTTTTATTAGCATTCAAGAACACACGATTAAAAACAAATTATTTTTTTAGTCAAAATAAATTCAGAACGCCCGTGTTTTACTACAAGATAATATTTGTACACACCGTTTGTGTTTACTTCTTAATTGCCTAACCACGAAAGAAACAAATAAATAGAACAAAAAACACAACTACCACGGCTCAAAAAGTATAACTTTAATTTGCGCATATTGATTTTATAAATATGCAAATTTCCATTTAGATCAGTCAAATCTGATAGTTTCAGCACGCAATTCTCAGTACTCTTTTGTGTCCGTACTCTTTTGTGCTGTATTCTTTTGTTCCAGTACTGTTTTGTGTGTACTCTTTTGCGAAACCCGGGACTGTTTTGTGGTACTGTTTCGTGCCGTACTCTTATGATAGGAACGAGCGAAGCCTAAACAAAACCTAAGCTAAGCCTAAGAAAATTCTAAGCTAAGCTTAAGCTAAACCTTAGAAAAACTTAAGCTGAGCAAAACTCAAGCCCAAAGCCTAAGCCTAAGCGAAACCTAAGCCTAAGCAAAAGCTAAGCTAAGTCTAAGCCTAGGCAAAAACCTCTAAGCCTAAGCAAAATCAAAGCTAAGCCAAATCTTTAGCAAAACCTAAGCTAAGCCTAAGCAACACCTTAGCAAAGCCTAAGCGAAACTTAAGCCTAAGCAAAATCTACGCTAAGCTTAAGCCTAAGCAAAACCTAAACTAAGAAAAACCTAACCCCTCTGTAATTTTTGGGGTAGGTTTTGGCCTTTGGCGGCCGGGCTGGGCCGAGTTGAAAAATGGGGAACCAAGCGGGACGAGCCAGGTCCATATTTCTGGCGGAGCGCTCCGGGCCAGGTCGGGCCGTAAAATCTGGGCCCAAAAATAAAACAGATATAAAAGTGCAGGATTTTTTCACTTTTGACTATAATTCAACAAGAGCTCACAGATATAAACTAAAAGTCTAAAAGTTCAAAAGTAGAACAAATGTATCTAAGTTATATTTTAGTAACAGAATTGTCCCATATGGAATTATTCCTTAGTTTTTTCAAAAAAGTTTAAACTGCAGATTTAGTCCAAACATCCTGAAATATATTACCTTGACCTAAGTAAATTTTTTTCCTACACGAAAGAATTTATTGGTTTAAAAAATGAAGCGGGGCAATGTTCTTGTCAATGTTATAAGAAGCGCAAACAAACTTTTTAGTTTGTTTGACACATTTGTTTTGACACTTCTCGTTGTATTGATGTTTTCAAAATCACAACAAACAATTAATACTAGTTTAGTGTTAAATCAAGACAATAGCATTAGTTTAGCACGTCATTCAGTAAAGGTATAGGATTTTTAAGGCGTGTATGGCCCATTTTTCTTTCAATCACAAAGCTAAAAATACCAAATTAATATCATTTCTTTCTATTCTAAAAAGTCTTATCCGCTCTCGCATTTTTTAGACCATACAATACCTTATTTCGGTAGGAAAAAAATTTACTTAGGTCAAGGTAATATATTTAGGATGTTTGGACTAAATCTGCAGTTTAAACTTTTTTGAAAAAACTTAAGGAATAATTCCATATGGGACAATTCTGTTACTAAAATATGACTTCAGATACATTTGTTCTACTTTTGAACTTTTAGACTTTTAGTTTATATCTGTGAGCTCTTGTTGAATTATAGTCAAAAGTGAAAAAATCCTGCACTTTTATATCTGTTTTATTTTTGGGCCCAAATTTTACGGCCCGATTTCGCCCCGAGCACTCTCCGCCAGAAATATGGACCTGGCTCGTCCCGCTTGGTTCCCCATTTTTCAACTCGGCCCAGCCCGGCCGCCAAAGGCCAAAACCTACCCCAAAAATTACAGGGTAGGGGTTAGGTTTTTTATTTCTTAGTTTAGGTTTTGCTTAGGCTTATAGCTTAGCGTAGATTTTGCTTAGGCTTAAGTTTCGCTTAGGCTTTGCTAAGGGTGTTGCTTAGGCTTAGATTTTAGTTTAGACTACAGGTTTGGCTTTGACTTATTTTTTTATTTTGCTTAGGCTTAGAGGTTTTTGCCTACAGGGCTTAGACTTAGCTTAGCTTTTGCTTAGGCTTAGGTTTCGCTTTAAGCAA
>JASAMX010004521.1:0-15866 GCA_030248175.1 Microlaimidae sp. YZB2_3 | reverse complement strand
ACACAACCCAGGTGTAATTGTTTTGTGGCGGCAACCACGTGAACTTACAATCATGCTTAAAAAGTTTTACAATTTGCGACAAAATTACCATTTTTGTTAAATTTATATTTATTTTCAGCATATAAAAATATTTCAGATAAAAAAAACAAAACTCCAAGTTAATTCAAGTTTAGTAAAAAAAGTTTTTGATTCAGAAAAATGCTATGAAACCAATCTACAAAAAGGAAATTAAAACGGTTCAGTTTTTATGGGTCTTTAGAAAAGTAGTATATAAAACATTACATCATTTGCGCGGTCGATTGGGCTCTGCTGGCGAACGGAAGTTGGCATTGCGATTTTCACCTCTGATATAGAATTCTTTTAGAAACTTCGATTTCCGCTTTTATTTTGGTAAAAAAATATTAAGACCTTTGGTCCGTTTATTAAAGTCAGAATTTTGTTTTTATATTAAAAACTTGTTAAAAATTGACTTTTGGGTTGGATTTTGGGTCATTCTCCTAAGGTTTTATAAAGTCTTTATAACAAGTAGGTGAGGTGACAACCACATTGTACTTAATAATGTTTGTGTTGAGATATTATGCACTACTGGATAGCATCTAAAAATAAACGTGTTTAAGATTAGTAATTAGTATTTAGCAACGTCAACTAGAGAAAACAGAAGAGATGAAAAGAATGAATATTATGATGAAAAATAAGTTTTAAAGCCATTTTTTTAAAATCGAACTAAAAATAAAATACATCAAACTAAAAATAATAAAAGAACCATACTACACATGAAAAACCGCAAACTAACATATAAAAAGTGCAAAAAATACCATACCAATCGCCGAGGGGGCTAGGCGCTAGGCCTTTAACGTGTGGCCATTGCGGTCTAGCTTACAACCGACGCCAAAAATAAGCCCTTTCACGGTTAGGTTAGTGTTAGTATAGCATTTTCGGCGGCCAACTGAATTTTTGCACTTATAGCCGGTCCACTGAGGCTATAAAAAACATAAAACAAAGCTTAACCACAAACAACCTTTTTAAGAAATTTGAAAAAAAAAACTTGTATCTGTAAATGCTATTATGTAGTATTATACACACTTTGCTGACATTATGTTATAATGTATGTGTAGTTTGTGGTTGACATCTTCTATGCTGTTCATCGAGAAAGAAAACAAATCACATTAATCTGTGTAATGGAAAGGTGGGTTGTGGAAGGATCAGACACTAACATTGCTTTAACCAAGTTTTATAGAGCAAAACTTGTTACCATTTTATTCTACAAAGCTGATAACAAAAGACATGATAACGTTGCCGCCAGGCTCATTTATTATAATGATAACCGTGAGGAGGAGCTCATTTACTATACAAATTATTTTATATCCTAAGAATACTGTACATAAGTAGTAGTTATTTATATTAAAATTATAATGGGTTATCTTTATTTATAAAACCAAAAACTGATATGTGAAACACGCACGTACTCACTGACACGTGCGTGTGTGCGTGCATGCATGTGTGCGTGTTTGTGGGTTGTTGTCTTAGCCTGAAATTCATATGACCATGTCCAGTCCCAAAAAGTCAGCGATATTGAATGTACACTGCCAGAGGTCAACTGTAGTCAACTTTGTATGGTCAGCTGGTTTTTCTAACAGATGCTGCACTGTTTTACCAGGGTTTTGGCAATACTATGTTATCTAAAAAAGAGCTGTGCGTTTTGGTGGTTTCTTTTAAATAAAACCCAACGCAATGTCTACACTTAGATCTAGTCCAGTACTGTTGGGGAAATCCATGTTGATGAGGATGATCCGGCAGATGATCGTGGAGTATCCGCAGCAGTAGTCTTTCCATGATTTTAATTAATGGATATTCTTGCCTGCGTGCGTTCGTGCGTGCGCTTGTTTGTGCGTGCGTGCGCTTGTTTGTGCGTGCGTGCGCTTGTTTGTGCGTGCGTGCGCTTGTTTGTGCGTGCGTATGTGCGTTCATGCGCGCATGCCTACGTGTGTGCGTACATGTGTGCGTGTGTGTCCGTGCGTGCATGTGTGTGTGTGTATGTGTGCGTGTGTGTGTGTGTGTGCGTGTGTGTGTGCGTGTGTGTGTGTGCATGCGTGTGTGTGTGTGTTTGAGTATATGTGTGTATGTGTGTATGTGTGTATGTGTGTGTGTGTGTGTGTGTGTGTGTGTGTGTGTGTGTGTGTGTGTGTGTGTGTGTGTGTGTGTGTGTGTGTGTGTGTGTGTGTGTGTGTGTGTGTGTGTGTGTGTGTGTGTGTGTGTGTGTGTGTGTACAACAATGACCTCTCTAATAATTTGGATTTAAAATCTAAAGTGAAAAAAATCAGTAATATTTACACTATTGTAAACATTTAATATCTTGTAGCATTCTAACATATTAGAAATTTTGTCTTCTCAAGCGGCTGTTGTGTTTCTTTGTTCTTCGTTAAATCTTAATAATTAAATTGAAAAAAAATTTCAGCTATTTATACATTTAAAATTTGGTTTAAATTTTCACCAGCTCCAAATGTTATTAAATTCCTCAGTTTTTCTACTTTTTATACTGGCAAATTCTCTTTATAATGTTGAAAATTAAACTGTTTTAATCCAAAAAACTGCTCAAATTTACAACAATAAACTGGTGTCGTTCTCCTTACAAATTTTGGCATTGTCAGAGAGGTCAGCCATTTTTAGAGAAAAATCTTAACTTCTTATCTTGCTGCGGCCTGCTGTTCTATTTACAATTATGAAAATTTGCGGCCACTGTAACAAGAGATTAAATAAGGTGAATCAACCTACTGCCCTATGTCAAACTTGTGACAATATTTTTTAGATTCTCTGTGTAGCTACTTCAAAGGAAATTTTCCAGCAGATAAAAGTGACGATACCTTGTGGATTTTGCCTGCGACGATTGATGGATCTTCCAAAAAAATGACTCCTTTGCATTAGATGTCGAATCTCAAATGACAGAACTTGAACATTGACTAACTGAAATCACGCTGCTAAAGATGACTATGAAAGTGGTACTGAGTGGTCAGTAGTCCAAAATTGTCGTAAAAAGAGACATTCAATGCCCATAAATGAGACATATCTTTTAAGTCTGATCATGCAAGAACAGCAAAAAGAGAAGCAAACGAAAAGTTCATTGTTGTTTGTGGTCTTGCCGAGGGCACTGACAGTCAAGCAGAGTCGCGTAATATAAAGGAACTGCTTTCTGCGCTATTTCCTGATGGAACAGCTCCCATACCGACGAAAAATTTTAAAATGGGGAGCCTAATCGTCAGTTTCCATGCTTATTGAAGTTACGATTTGAAATTTTTTTGCCCCTCCTGGCTTGTCTTAGCGCCTGCCCTTTGTATAATCTGCATAGGGAAGATAAGTTTCACGTAATGCAACAACAACAACAATAGCGATTTGAAAGAACCGCTCAAAAATATGCGGATCTTAAAAGCGGCTAAACTTTTAAAAAACCACGAAATCTCTCTGGTGTGTACATATGTCACTATTACACTTTGAACGAATGACAAAAAATTAATGACCTTCACCAGCTTTGTGATGAAAAGATTTGAATTTACCACCAAAGCCACTTTGTGAAGAAAACGGGTCTTTCTCCTGACACGTGGGAAGTCACCATTTCCAACAAGACGAAACACCAGCCATAAAGTCACCCCAGCAAACCAAACAGCTCGATTTTTCAGGAGAACCTAAGCACCGGTCTTCAAAGTCCACCGGTTATGTTCCATTAGAAGCAGCACAAAGTTTAAATTATAGGACATATGCATGGGTCTTAAAATCGTATATTTTAATGCCTGTAGCATAAAAAACAAGCTTAATGAGCTATAGGCAATTGTACTAAATTACATATAGGACGTTATTGCTTTGATTAAAACATGGCTGGAATCCACCATCCAACAATATGCTTTGTGAAAATAATCAATATGAAATCATTCGGTGTGACGGAATTGACGGGTATGAAGGAGTCTTAGTTATTTTTTAAAAAATCTTTAAAATTTACGTTAGTAAAGATTCCTGACATATTTTCATGTATAGAATGCATAGCTATTTATTTTATTAGTAGAAAAATTGAAAATTTTCGATTTATAGTTCAATACCGATCGCCTGTTTATTTGACAACTGAACCAGAAAATAACTTGATTAATTTTTTATTGATCTGAACCGTTTTTTTTCTGTTTCATATCTATGTGCTAGCGTTGAAGGCTACAACTTACCTCAAATTAAATGGATTACTCCAAAATTTTTCGTATTAAACTATGTAAATAATAATTTTTTGGATATTGTAAATGAATGTTGGTTTGGTTCAAATGGCTTCTTTCTCTATTCATGAAAAAGGAAACATATTAGATTTAATTTTTGCTTCACAAAAAAACATTGTTTACGATTCTTTCGAAATTGAACCTTTGTTTTTTTTCTACGATCATGTTGGTATTGATTTGAAAATAAATTTATATCCCAATGTAACTGTAGAAAAAACCTTAAATTTTAAAAAATGATAAAAATGCGGACTATGTTAAAATCAAAAAGTATATACAAGCTATTCAATGAAAAGATATATTCCCAAATTTCAAATGTGTAAATAATTATTATGAAGTATTTTGTGATGTTGATTTCAACTGTATTAACAGGTTTGTCTCTTAAAACACTTTACGAAAGAAGAATAATGGTCTTAAGCTAAAAGTAAAAACATTTCGTGGATGTAGCAAAACATTTCTTTGTAAATCGTGTAATAAAAACATGGAATAATTTATCTAGAAATATAGTTCTGACTGACTCAATAACAAAATTTATGGGGAAAATACTTGTAGCTGAGAACGTAGGCGTGGTTTAATTTTCGTCTTTTAAAAAAAACACATATTTTTACTTGTTTTTAATGAAAACTTAAAAAAATCATTGCTAATATAAGATTATTTTATATGAATTGGTTTTTAGTGTAAAAAAGTCTATTTTGTAATAAACGCTTGTTTTTTTTGTTTAAATTTTGTTTTGTATATGTTTAAAATCGATTTTCGTTAAGATCATTTAGTGGTAAGTTGACATTTAACATAGCCGTGAAATACTTGCTGCCCTATATTTCAACATGTTTCGGGTCAGTGGTCCCCACACGCAGAAGAGAGCATGCTTACTGTAAGGACTCGCGAAACTGCGCAATTGCAAACTTATTTAGAATTTTTACAACCTCAAGTAAAGTTGAAAGCGTGCCCATGCATGATTTCTGCTGCCACTACACTGATTAGTCGATTTGAAGGGCAAAAAACAATTCTGAGGATTATTGGAGTAACAAAAAGGCTATAATCGCAGCTACAAGGATTTACCTATAAAAAGAAAATCAAAACAATTGATTTAGAGCAACTGTAAAATATTGAAAAAATTATATGTGTATTCTGTAATGTATTTTAGTTATACTGACACTTTTTTATTTCACGCTAATCAAAATCGATTTTTCTTTAGAGAAGGAATCCCAGTGCATAAAAGAGCGCCGCGCGCATAAAGGAACGCCCGCTTCTATGTCTAATAACCCACCCTCACCTATCTAATAACCGGTCCACGCGGCATTCTTTTAGCCATATTCGCACCTGCATTTTGAAGCCATGTTTTTCTGCTGTTCCTCCCACAACATATCCCATGGAGCAAAACATATATGACGTGATCACGAATACTATATGACATTTCAAAGCTATTAAAATTCTTTGGTGTTTTAACTTGCATTTTAGTTATCGTAAATTATCATCTGTGATTTTACTATTAAATATATAAATAAAAATTATTTCTGTAAGATCAAAATTTTACGTTAAGCCTGTTTGTTATACTTTATACAATTATTGCGTAGAAATAAAAATTTGCGAACGCAAAACTCATAAATACAATTTTTCTTCATAATACACTGTTGAATAATTCAAAATTAAGTAATTCAATAATTCAAAGTAATTGAATAATTCAAAGTCAAAAAATTTCAAACATATAAAATAATCCAAAAAAAACCAAGAATATTTGACAACATTACAATAAAAAACCGTATCCAAGGATTTTACGTTTGCAGTTTTTTTGCAGTTCAAAGTTCGCAAAGTAAAAAATTGTAAACGCAAAAGGTATAGATGGATTTTTTATATAATACTGTCGAATAATTCAAGTTAATTTTTAAACTAAATTTGAAATAATCAAAATAATAATAAAATAATTTGAAATATTTTATGTTTTAACATGTAAATTATTATATCTATGGGATTAAAAAAACTTTGAATATTTGAAAACATTATGTGAAAAAACCTCAACGAAGAGTTTTACGTTCGCAGTTTTTTGTTTGTAGTACGTTCTTCGTGGTTAATCTACGGTATTACATAGAAAAATTATCATGTAAATTATGCCACAGGTCTTAGTAGATTTTTTACATGATGAAAATAATTAGAACAACATCTACATATAATTAGAACAACATCTATATTTAATTAGAACAACTGTTTAACACACAGTTGGACGTTCTCTACTCTTATTAATTTTTGATTTTGGTATTTGGTCTTTATTGCACATTTCCTTTAATATTTTCGTTTCGTATATTGTTAAATACTTTTCTTTTTGTCTGAAGCCAGGTTTTTAAATTGTTTATAAAGTTGATTTTGTATTTCATTTGGATTTGTTATGATTTTATTGTTATCACTTTTTTGAATTTGAGTTTTTGTTATATTTGAACTTATATTTATATTTATAGTTATATTTGAATTTATATTTATATTTATAGTTATATTTATATTATATTTGTAATTTTTTTCCGGTCCATAAAAGAATTCTAAATTTTTTTCTCCATACTTAGTCCAAGTTGCTTATAAAAGGATTATTCTCCTTCTGTTTTGTATTGTATTGTTTTTGCCTTAGTTTGCTTTTAATTTGCTTGTAATGATAAAGTGTATTTTGGTCTAATTTATATAGTACCTCTTCAAAAGCTTCTAGTTCTTTTTGTTATTTAATCTAATCTAATGTTTACTGATTCTTTTTTCGCTATTTTGTATGGATATAATAATATGCTTAAAAAACATGCCATTTAATTATTTTTGTACAAGATATATATTTTTTCTAGAGTAGTAATAGCTTCCTGTCCAGAACCTTCGTAATTTGATTCCTTAAGTTGCTGATTATTCCAGCGGCCGTGGGCCGCCGGATATTATCTTCAGATCAGTAAGTAAGTAAGTGAGTAAGTGAGTGATGAAGGAACTTCCAAACGCTTTCTTTGATTTTGAATAACTCAGCCTAATCAACTCTATATAAGTTGAAATTTGGAAGATACATACAACTAACAACGGATAATCAATTGATAATCACGATTTTGTGATTTGACAACAAGTGCGGTCAATTATGACGTATGCAAATTTTATATAAAACAATTATAACTCTGCTGAATAAAATCTATATGACTTTAAATTCGGAATATAAATACAACTGACAACGAAAAATTGATTGATAACCACGATTTTGTGATCTGACAAGTTATGCGGTTGATCATGATGTATATACAAATTTTATTTAAAACTATTATAACTCAGCCAAATAAAGTCTATATGACTTGAAATTTAGAACATAGATACAACTGACAACGGAGAATTGATTGATAATAACAATTTTGTGATCTGACAAAATGTGCGGTTAATCATGACGTATATGCAAATTTTATTCAAAACAATTATAACTCGGCCGAATAAAATTTTATATGACTTGAAATTTGGGACATATATATAAACTGACAACGGAAAATCGATTAATAATCAGGATTTTGTGATCTGGAAAGTTTTGCGGTCGTTCCTCATATGCAAATTTTATTTATTTTATCATTTAATAACCGCACACGAGGTCATTCATTTAAACCAAAGGTACAAAAAAGTGGAATTAATGCTCGGAAATTTTGCTTTAGTAATAAAATCGTCAGTAATTGATATGCATTAACTGAAAAAAACAAGTTTTATCTAATTCAACACTACAATTTAAAAAGGGTATGGCTCATAATATAGCTTCCTTAGTAAGTCTTTGAGTCATATTCTGGTTAACCATACTTCTGTAACTGTTTTGCGACCGATCACGATTGTTTCGCACCGTTGATAAAAAAATATTTGTTTACTATAATGGTTAATGGCACAACCAAACACACGGGTGTTAAGTGTGCTGGACTTTTAACGAACATATATACAACTGACAACGGAAAATCGATTGATAATCACAATTTTGTGATCTGAAAAATTGTGCGGTTGATCATGACGTATGTGCAAATTAAAACAATAATCTTAACGGCCGGCGATTACAAGACAAAGACTTGAACTAGTTAAACTTTGATAAACATGGCAATTTGTGCGAGTAATTATTGCCTGGCAGGCTGGTAAAAAAATGTTCGATAGTCTGTTCATAGTGCGTTATTATTAGTGCATTCGGTGAATGATTTGAGACCATGGAAATTGTTTTTATACGGTTTTTTGCTCCATAAAAATTTTAGGTTATAATTTTAAATCATTTTTTTTTTAAGTTAAAGATTATTATTTTTTTTTCTCAGAATAATCTTTGCCTCCTAGTTTATCATTTGAATTTATGCATAGATTAATGCTATTTTATAGTCGTCCCCTAACTTTAATTGTATGTGATTTTAATTCAGGTATGGCTCTTATGCCTAAAGAATTTCTGTGTTTAAATCCAAAACACTATCTTAATCTTTTGACTAATCACAATAATGCCGATAATGACTATGAACCTCTAATGCTAAAATAATGAATAATAAAAAATAAAAATAATAATAATAATAAAAATAATAAAAAATAATGCTAAAAGAAGAGCCTATATATAGCTTATGTGAAAGAAAAAAATACTTAACAAATTTTGGCGTTCTCCGAAAGACAACTACTTGCTTTTTTAAAAAACGAATGCAAAAATTTTACGCTTATGGACGGATCATAGCAACAGTGGTTCCCAAAAATGACCAAATAGTTTTTGTGCAAGTTATCACTCCTCGCGGAGTCTGTAAAAAAGATTCATAAACTTATTTTATCCTTTTGAAACAGAAATTTCAGGGGACAGCTGCACCCCGCTTAATATTGATTATTTACCTAACAACAATTTGAATCAGTAAGACATTTCCAATAAAAAAACTACCTTTGCGGCAGGCCAGGGCTGCTGCATTTGAAGCCAGGAAAAAACTGCAATTGCTACCTACTGAACCAAATAGCTGTGCCTCTCACACAATTTCATAAAGTATTATTGTTGTTAAAATAACTTCATATTTCAATGGGATTAACTTCTCACCTTTCAATAATTTTTTGAAAGCGTAACAAAATGCATTGTGAGTTTATGTCATACATGTTTAAAATGAATCGCTTGAGTACACATGCACATAGAAACCAACATACATATTTACAGAATCTACTTTTTCTTTCACAAAAAGAGGTTGAAGATAATTAAAGCCCACATAAGAGAATGTGACCCACTGAGCAAGGTGACATTTTTGTTTTTTTAAAAAAAGGTGATATTTTTGTAAGTTTAAACGGCTCAACTTCAAATCGCTTGCAGATTAGACAGTTTTTTATGATTTTTCTCACAGTAGATCTTTCTTGAAGACTCCAAAATTTTTGGATTTTAGATATAGTGTGGGGTACTCCAAAGTGCTTGATTTTGTTGTTTAACAATGAGGCAAATAATATGGTGTTTTTTTAAAGCGGCACAGAAGTCATCGTTTGCTTTTAAATTTTTGCATGTGTTAAACGACCTTGGCATCTTAAAACTTTATCTCCATCAAGAAAAAATCAAGATTTTAATTGGCAGGTTTTTTTAGATTGAGTTTCTAACAACTCAAAAATTTAATATAAAAAGTAATTTATCTGAGCTTGTTTCATCCAAACCACACGTGCGGAGTCAAATACTGATGCTGTTAAAGTGGGTATATTATAACTTTTTGTCTGATTTTAGTTTTTTATCTGCTTAATAAGTCAAAGAAATTAAGCTTTATTGCCAAGAAGTTGTCATAACTTGACGACATCTTTGATTGCAAAAGATTCCTCTTGATGAATTGCAAAAGATTTGGATTTACAAATATGTGTTCACAATAGTTTGTCAAGAACTTTTCTGTATAATAGATAAGCACTTTTTTGTATAATAGATAAGCTTGACTTTTGTTTGGACTTTGACGATCGAATTGCATCAAAATTTGAGAAAGATTTACAATGGCTATTTCTAAGTCTAAACTGGCTGTTTGTTGCACTATGTTCTAAAAGCTCAGCCCTATTTTTTATTTTTACATGCTCATTAATTTACTGAGTCATTTAATCTCATAAAAAAATTAAATTTGATCTGCTTCTTTATTTGCGTTTAAAAAAATCTTAGTAATGAATGACTCAAACTAGAGCGTAATTAAGCTTTTGAGTAATTTTTCTATTAAACTGAAGTTTTTGTTATATCAAATAATAAGCCAACATTGGCTCGCATAAAGGTTTAAAAAAGGTTAATAATTTTTCTGGAAAATATTAGTTTTTAGATATATATTTACACAAACGTTGGGATATATGACTTAATTTCGGCTAGGCCTTAATTTCGGCCACCAATTTAGGGTGTTAGAAAATTGGCTTATTTCTATTTACAAAAAAACTAGCATAAAAATAACTGGATTAATGTTGAATTAAGTTTTTTACAAAAGTATTTTATTTTTGTTATTCTGCGTTATCAACATTTTCATAAAAAAGTGATTTTGTGTTGAAATTTCGGCCATCAATTCAGAGTATTAGAAAATAGGTTTATTTTTAAAACACAAAATAACTAGCACAAAAGTACCTGGAGAATGTTAAATAAAGTGTTTTTGCAAAAGTTTTTTATTTTTGTTATTTTGCATTATCAACATTTTCATACAAAAAGTGAAAATTTTTGTGATTTTCTTAATTTTTGCTTGTGTCTAAATTGCATAAAATTTAGAACGAAGCACTATATAAATTTAAAATTTCTTTTATTTAAGGCTAAAATTTGTTTATTTTCATGTTTTGATATTTTTTTCAAAATCACTTTGCAATGCGTTTAACTAACTGCGCATTTTAAGATTCCATTAATTTCGACCGCCTTAAAATTTAGGTGAAAGAACCTGCCGTTTTTTGCTGCTTTTAAATATCATCGTATTACTGTATTTATAAAGAAAGAGTTACATGAGAATATCTTAATTTAAATTTCATTAAATGTATAAAAAACATACATAAAACTTGTTTCTTTTAAAGGTTTTGACATAATTATTTAAAGTCTTGCTTGTAATTATTAAAGTTTGTAAACGAAAAAAATTAAGTTATATGTATTAAAAACAATACCTAAGGATAAATTTGCAACCTTTAAAAATTTTTATTATTCGTTTTGGCAATAGCTAATTCCAGTTTTTTCTAGGTGGCCGAAGTTAATGGCTCGAGCCTTAATTTCGGCCACTATAAAATAATTTTAAACATCCACTGATTTTTAAGTGTAACAAAAATTTTAAAATTTTCCACTGAAATAACAAAAATAGCTATCGTTTGATTTTTTTGATCAAATTTTGGGTCGATTGGAAAATCCAGAAAAAAAATCCAAAAAAATTAAAAAAGGTGGCCGAAATTAAGTCAGTTACCCTACTCAATGATTTTTTAAATATATATATATAAATCTAAACAAAACTTATTAAAAAAACGATGTTACTTTTTTTCCTTAAAAGTACTGACGTCATTTTGTGTTCTATTTTTTTGTATTGTCTCAAAACTGATCTTGGTTTTATGTAAAAAATGGCCGTTGAGAATTTTAATGAGTAAACTGAATGAAATAGGTCATTATGGTCTCTCCGGACAGTTTTATTAAGTATGAAAAATCGAAATTCTTGGCATACGAGATCTCGTGAAATACAAAAATATTTCCATAAAACATTAATATGAGTGTTAAAAAGGCAAAAATACCACGATTATAAAGTGCACATTTATTATATTAATGGCAGTAGTTAAAATAATTGATATAAAACTCAGATTGCAACGAAATTTTTTTAAACTCTTAGAAATATGCACTATTCATTATTTATTAGGGAAAATACTTCCAATAAAGAGAAATTGTTACCCTTTTTCAGGTACGTAACAATTTATGGGAATATTTTTGTATTTATGGTTTAATATACAATTTTCCGTAATTTTTTTAAAATTGCGGTGAGACTTCGATTTAATTTAATTTGGGAAAATTTAAAGCTCCAGATAGTTTATTTCTATTGAAATTTATAATTTTTGGAAGGCCATAATATCTTTTGTATTTTTTAAATTAAGTTAACGAAAATCCGAAACTACCCTCTGTTTTTTTTTAGCGATACTGGAAAAAAGTTGACAAAACATTTTTTGTTTGCGGTCTTATAACTTTTGAACGCGGCGCGATCAATATGCAAATATCTCGCGTTAAGGTCCTTGTACTTTTGGCTACCTCCTGAAAAAAAAATTATGCAAAAATTTTGGGGGGTTAGCCCCAAAATTGCCGAAATTTACGGTCAATTTTTTTCGGCCAAATTTCTAACTTTTTACCATATGGGGCTTTACGTCTGAAAATTTTTTGGCAGATTGCCCATACTTTTCTGAGCTCAAAAATATATAATTTGTTAGGGGTAACCTACCTGGGTCGGGTATCCGAGAGGTTAAAGAGGGTCAATTTCACGATTTTTGCTAAAAATATTTGTATGGGGGACACCAAATGCATATTTTGGCATCATGCTCAAAAACTGTTAGAGCCACAGGCCTCAAACCGGGGGGAAGGGGATTTATGCGGACATTTAAGTCCGCATAAATCCCCCCCCAATTTTGGTGATAGTCTCAAAAAATCTTTATGCCCTAAGGCACTGCAATGGCTGACCCCTAAAAATAAAACTTTTGACACAGTCCCTCTACATAGGCGAGTAATATATCATTTTAAATCTCTCGGCGTGCTGATTTCAAAAATATAAAAAAATTGCTCTAAATAGTCGGGTAACCAAAATACAGACCCCTTTGTACCCCCAAAATTAGTAAGGGGTGATTTTTTTGTTTTTATTATCTATAAGCCGTGTTTATATTCATTTGAAAGCTCTATTCGTGCTAATTTCAAAAATATTATATTTAGACTTAAATTTTTTATGGTTACCCGGATACATACCCCCAAATACCCCCAAATACCCCCAATTTTGAAAAATAATAATTTTGTCATTTTTTTCATTTTAAGTGACATATTTATACTCATATAAAAGCTCTCGACGCACTGATTTCAAAAATATATTGTTTTTTTTAATTTTCTTCAGTGGTTACTCATTTTTGCACCCATCAATGTACCCCCTAAAATTCGTAGGAGGTGATTTTGTTATAATATCCTCATGTTTATACTCATAGTAAAGCTCTGGACACGCTAATGTCAAAAAAATTATTTTCAACTCGATTCACCTTATGGTTAGCATTTTTACAACCCATAAGGTACCCCAAAAAATTTTTAGGGGATCTTTTTTATATATTTATTATAATGCCCCCATGTTTATACTTATATCAAAGCTTTAGACACGCTTATCCCAAAAATATAAATTTCAACTCGATTCACCCAATGGTTATCATTTTTACAACCCATAATGTACCCCCAAAAATTTTTAGGATGTATTTTTTATATATTTATTATAATACCCCCATGTTTATACTCATATCAAAGCTTTAGACACGCTTATCCCAAAAATAAAAATTTCAACTCGATTCACCCAATGGTTACCATTTTTACAACCCATAATGTACCCCCAAAAATTTTTAGGGGGTCTTTTTTATATATTTATTAAAATACCCTCATGTTTATACTAATATCAAAGCTTTAGACACGCTTATCCCAAGAATATAAATTTCAACTCGATTCACCTTATGGTTAGCATTTTTACAACCCATAATGTACCCCCAAAAATTTTTAGGGGACTTTTTTGGGTGAATCTAGTTGAAATATAAATTTTTGAGATTAGCGTGTCTAAAGCTTTTATATGAGTACAAACAAGACGGTATTACAATAAATATATAAAAAATACCTGCTGAAATTTTTGGGGGTACATTATGGTTTGTAAAAATGGTAACCATAGAGTGAATCGAGTTGAAATTTATTTTTTTGGGATAAGCGAGTCTAAAGCTTTGATATGAGTATAAACATGAGGGTATTATAATAAAATCACCTCTTAAGAATTTTTTGGGCATACATTGATGGGTGCAAAAATGGGTAACCACTGAAGAAAATTAAAAAAAAACATATATTTTTGAAATCAGTGCGTCGAGAGCTTTCATATGAGTATAAACATGTCACTTAAAATGAAAAATGACAAAATTACCGTTTTTCACAATTGGGGGTATTTTGGGGGTATGTAACCGGGTAACCATAAAAACCTTTAATCTAAAATTAATATTTTTGAAATCAGCACGCATAGAGCTTTGAAATGAATATAAACACAGCTTATAAATAATAAAAACAAAAAAATCAGCCCTTACTAATTTTGGGGGTACAAAAGGGTCTGTATTTTAATTTCCCGACCACTTAGAGCAATTTTTTTTTTATTTTTAAAATCAGCACGCCAAAAGCTTTAAAATGATATATTACTCGCCTATGTAGAGGGGCTGTGTCAAAAGTTTTATTTTTAGGGGTCAGCCATTGCAGTGCCTTAGGGCATAAAGATTTTTTCAAGACTATCACCATAATGTCGGAATTAAATTTCCGCGAAAATCCTCCCCCCGGTCTCAGGCCTGTGGCTCTAACAGTTTTTGAGCATGATGCCAAAATATGCATTTGGTGTCCCCCATACAAAGATTTTTAGCAAAAATGGTGAAATTGACCACCTTTAACCTCTCGGATACCGGACCCAGGTAGGTTACCCCTAACAAATTATATATTTTTTAACTCAAAAAAGTATGGGCAATCTGCCAAAAAATTTTTAGACGTAAAGCCCCATATGGTAAAAAGTTAGAAATTTGGCCAAAAAAAATCGACCGTAAATTTCGGCAATTTTGATGCTAACCCCCAAAATTTTTGAAAAAAATTTTTTTTAGGAGGTAGCCAAAAGTACAAGGACCTTAACGCGAGATATTTGCATATTGATCGCGGCGCGTTCAAAAGTTATAAGACCGCAAACAAAATATTTTTTGTCAACTTTTTTCCAGTATCGCTAAAAAAAACAGAGTCAGTTTAAATCCGAAATTAAGTCAGCTACCCTATATAAACAAAGTGGTTGTCATCTCAGTGACTTGTTATAAATAATTAACAAAACTGAAGGAAATGGCCCAGTACCAATGCCAATAATTAAAAACATAGAAAAAATTTTATTTTTTAAAGTTATGTTTAGTGTGCATGTGGTAGTTGTCCCTCTGGAGAAACTTGTATCATTACCATCAGGAAAAGAGGAACAGATTCCATCTCTACTCATTGTTCACCAGATAAATATACGTAAGTAAATGTAGCTATTAGCAAGTGAATTGGAGATAATTTTTAATAATGATCATAAGGAGAGGGTTTCACACACTGAGGCCCGGTTCACACTGAGGTGGCAATGACACCGGTGGCATTGCCACGGCTGTTGGGTCCAACGTTAAACATATGACATGTTTACAATAAGGTGGCAATGCCACGGCTGTTGTATTGGATCCACAAGTACGTCATCGGTGGCAGCTCTCTCAAGAAAAAGACTCATGGGAACGCGCGCATTGTTAAAAAAATTCAATTAAAAATATTAGGGTTTTTACATAAACGCTTTCATTGTATAAGCAAAGCCAGCAAACAATATTGCGGTTTACAAATGGTTTACAAGGTTTACAAATGTTACAAATGTGCTTGAATTAATAAAAAAACATTTTGTTTTATTTACACGATGCACGCGCATTTGTTTTAAACTTTGGTTAAGCAAT
>JASAMX010004520.1:0-18265 GCA_030248175.1 Microlaimidae sp. YZB2_3 | reverse complement strand
TGTTGTATGGTTCTTCGTTCAGTTACGTACTATTGGAGGATTTGCCCCCCCCGTTTTATTCCCCCCCCCAGCGGGAAAATGAAAAAGTACCCAAAAATTATGACGCCATTTTTTACCTATTATGACGCCATCGCGAAATTTTTGCAGTTTTTGGCCCATTTCAATGCATTTTAAGCCATTTTAGACCTATTTTCGCTTTTTTGTCTTTTTTTCCTTTTTCCTTTTTTTTCTCCTTTTTTCTCTTTTTTTCTTTCTCCCCTGCTTGCCCCCCCGTTTTATTGCCCCCCCGTTCCAAAAAAGTTACCCCCCGTGCCTCCCCCCGTTTTGGAATGGCCCTCCCCCCCAATAAAACCCCGGGAGGGAGCAGAGCAGTGCACAGGTCTGAGTATTGGAAATAACAAAATAGAGGTAACGTGCAGACTAAGATTAAAAAAACAGAATGAAGTTTTTTGATAACAAGTGTGACACAGATACAAGGAGGAAACTCAGATAGATACAAGGAGGCAACCCACTACAAAGCTGAAGCATACATATGGGAAGTGATTAATAAGAATAAGGAAAATTAGCATTATTATATATATATATATATATATATATACTGAAACTGAACAAAATGTCTAATAACAATCTTATTTACAACTGTGATCCCAAAAGTGTCTTACGCGACGTGTGTCTCAAAAAAAAATTTAAAGCTGTTTTTGCGTTAAAAAATCTGAGGCGTTGGCGATACCCCAAGAACCTATGCGTTGGCGATGCCCCAAGAACTTATAACATTTATGCCTAACTCAATTATTTAAAAAATAAGCCTTCTGTAAATTTAAACGCAGTATCAACAACAGTGTTGATATAGGGTGGTAGGCGGCAATATGGAATATCAATCGCCGGCCCGCTTCAGCTATGAAAAAATAATAATAGTGATAACAAAACTACGTACTTGAAACTGAAAAAAGTAGGTTTTTATTGTTTAAAGCCTGCTTTCATTTGTTATTTCATTTGAATTATTTTAACGCATACGCTAGGAACTCTGCAAAGTCCAAATTTATTTGTTTCAATGAAAAAAAATACCAAAATTGGTTGTTGGCAAAACTCTTGTCAGAAGTTTTTATTTAGGTAGTATATCTTTTTAAAAGATCCCAGCAAAAACAAAAACACATGTAGATACGTTTTTTTCCGGACTTATTTTTTCCTGACTTTATTTTTGGGGCCATTGACTAAAACCCCATATATACTAGCAACTAACATTGCTCTGCCAGTACAAGGTTTTAGGTATAGGTAGGCAGGGGGTTGGTGGTCCAAAAAATTTCAAACTGCCGACACCCACCTAAAACTTAAGGGTAGCCTGGGCATCCTCCGGATAGGCGATGGTCAAATGACAGTACAATTCATCAGGGACGTACCCAGGGTTTCATTTTTTTGCGGGGGGGGGGGGGAGGGGCGGGGCGGATTGTAGTACAAAAGAAAATTTTGGAGGGGGGGTTTCGGAGCCCCCTTTAATTTTTGAAAACGTTAAAAAAGCAGGTATAAACGTAGATAAAGCCGTATAATACACTGTTTTTGGCCTAATAATGTATTATCTAATGTTTTTAGCGGTAAAAACATGTTTTCTTCGTTAAAAATTACATTAGCACACATTGGCAGAGCCTGGATTTCAGAAAAAAGAAATTTAGAGACCTTTCAGACCCATTGGCTACACCCACATTGTAAACCAAAGCACATGAGCAGCATCTCAACTCCATATTTTTTAGAGTACCTACCTATATGAAAAAATCCGAACCAATAGTGCTATAGGTGGCTGGAAAATTTAGGAGGGCGGAGGTACATAAATCAACCAATATGATTGTTTGTTTTGCTTTCTGTGTAGTACTTATTACTTATAAAAAATATTGTACTAACTTTGAAATAACATTAGCATTAGGCAAGATAAATAGCGAGATATATGTATGTATAATATAGAAAGTGACCGCTGAGCGAAGCGAAGCGGAAAAAATTTTTTCGTTTTTGGGGGTCAATTGTGGTACTAAAATTTTTTTATAGTGGTACTAAATTTTTTCGTTTTTGGGGGTCAATTGTGGTACTAAAATTTTTTTTTTTATTGGCGCCGAGCGAGTAGCGAGGCGCTAGAAAATTTTGAATTTTTAGCCTCTGAAAACCCCCAAATTTTACTATCTGGAGACCATTTCGGGGGGCAACCACTATCCTTATTTTTCCCCTGTCCGACCGTTTCCGGGGGGGGGGGGAAGGCGGCCGTCCCCCCGCCACCCCCCTGATTACGTCCCTGCAATTCATATCCAGCTCACCCCTGCTTCAAAAAAAAAAATTAAAGACCTTGTAAACGTTTTTTTAAACAGAATCACCAAAATACACTGATTTTTAAGCAATAAATTTTATTTTATCTCTGTTTAGTGCAATTGGAATTCCATGCCTCCAGAAAGTTGTGGTGCAGAACCCAACCGCTTCAAAAGTCCGATTCGATGCCATATCTGGTTCCACAGTTCACTTCCATTGCTCCTTTTTTGAGCACAAAGTATGATTGTTATACAACATAATTATTTCAAAATAAATAATAAAATAAAGTTGTTAATAAAATGCTAGCAGTATATTCCTCTGATTTTTACAACAAAAATTTACAATATTCACTTCATTTTTTTCTGTGTATATAAAAACATTTTTTATCATTGTACCTTCTTGTCAATCTTGTGTACGGTAATCAAAATCTTTAATAAAATTAGTATATACATTAAAAACTAGATGATATTTGCCCATAAAACAATATTAGAAATACGATTTCCTGTCTTGGTCCCCTTTTTTTTTGGGGGTTCCCTTTTTGTTGCCCCCCCCCCCCGCCAAAAGTTCTTAGAGTGTTTCCCTTGTTTCCCTTTTTGTTTTTTCCCTTTTTCCTTTTTTTTTGCTTTTTCCTTTTTTTTCTTTTCCTCTTTTTCCCCCTTTTTTCTTTTTTTTCCCTTTTTCCCTTTTTTTTTCTTTTTTTTCTTTTTTTTTTCTTCCCCCCCCCGTTTTTTTCCCCCCCCCTTTCCTTCCCCCCCCCCCCCCTCTCTCCCCCCCCCCCCCCCCCCCCCTTTCCTCCCCGGCGCCGTACCGTCTGCGATTTATATTTTTAAAAAATTACGAAAAAATGGTACTTTAACAAATACCTCATAGGGATAAGAGGGATAAGAAGTAAAACAGTGTTATAAAAATTTATTTGGAGGATCCCTTTTGTGCCAGAGGGAACAGGAGAGTCGTAAATATGAAGGCTAGGACATTGAAAAATTTTAGTTGAGTATTTTAAAAACTAACTGCACAAATTGCAGCTTTTTTAAAATGTATCTAATTAAATAAAACTTAATAAAATGAGATTACAATGCATCAAAAATCATTGATGAAATAAAATGCGTCACATTACGTCAAATAATAAGTAAACAGGGTCAGTTTTATGATAACTTATTTTTTGTGGTATGTATTGTGCAACTCAAGCGGGTTGCATTTTCAAACCAATTTTTTCATGCTTCTGATTTTTTAAAATTAAAATCTTAATCTAATTTCAAAAAATGTATCAAGAGAAATAGTAGATCCAGCCGTATTGTGCGACATTCAGCCAGTCCAATGTTTTTTTTGTTCTTTTTTTAGACTGTGGATCCAGGGCAGTGGACAACTTTTGATGTGGTTTTTCTGCCTAGACAGGTCGGGGTGATTGAAAATGTTCTCTTTATCCATTCCTCTCTCGGAACTTTCAGATTCATGGTAAGTGTAATTTAGAGATTTGCTCAGATTTTTTGTTTAGTTTAAATCCATAAAAACAAAACAAATGAAAGCTAAATTTATAATATTTTTCATTATAGTTCCTGAATAATAATATCTTTTATTTCTAATTAGGAGTACCTTGTTTATTCTAAAAGAAGGCTTGCAATCATAAAAATAAGTATATATCTCGAAATCAGAGTAAGAAATGGCTTTGACTGTGACTCCCAATTTTCTCAGATCCAAGTTCACGTAACCTCGACAATTTTTTTAATGTTCAGAAGGGCGTTTAGCTGTGCCCCTCATTTTCATCCCGACACCCTGCTCCTTGATGCCCTCCATCGTAGATAATACCTAATTAATAAAAGAAGCAACCCAATTTCTCTTCTTTGGATTTATTTTAGCATTTCTCAGTTGTTATTTTACGGTTAATATTGATTTATTTGTTTAGGTGAGCGGAGTGGGTATGGAGAACCCTTACCGGCTGCGTCCTTTCGTGGGAGCGCGGATCCCATTGAACGGTACTTTGCTGTCCCAGTTGGAGCTGCACAATCCTCACTTTTCTACCCTCCGCGTCACAGAGATGTACAGCAGCGGAGGGGATTTGCACTTAGAACTCCCCTTCAACCCCGGAAAAGCCGAAGGATCCAAGTTCTCCTGGGTGAGTCGTGAGTTGTGATTTTTACGGAAGTGGCGGTTATTAATTTAAGTGGAAAGGATATTGGGGCCGAGGGTTTTATGCCTTAAAAATAGCGAAAGTGCTCAGAATTAAATGGAGACGAAAGAAGTGTGTTATAAAATTTTTCTTATTTTGTAACCTAACCTAAGCAAAACTTTTTTAACTTATATATAAGATTTAAGTAAAACATAATCGAACGCCGCGCAGCGCAAAACCTAATAATGAATTATTAATTGTCACAAGAAGATGCCCGCATTTATAGACCGCTTCACTTTCCTGGAAACACACTTTAATGCATATAATTTGGACCTTTGGTTCATTCGTATTAAAAGTACATACTACAAAAGCTCAAACCAAGGATTTGTTTTAGGAAATCGCCCCGTTTCAAACGAAGACGGTGATGCACGCGAGGTTTTTGGGCGTGAAGGAAAAGAATCACACGGCTTACATTCGCATTAAGGCCACGCTGGAAGAACCAGGATCCGACGCCGTCAAAACTTTCAACATCAAACACGGGACAGAACCATTAGACTCTCCAAACAGGTATTATGCCGTTATAAAATTGTAAGGGGTTCCAGAGCATAAGTTTCCGAGAGGGTACCTATACGAGCAGTGGCGTGTCCAAGGGGGGGGGGGCGGCCGGGCCGCCCCACCGAAATCCGCCCAAGCCGAATTTTTTCGTAAGGAGGGACCCTTACGTTTTTTGAATTTTGGGAGATAAAAATTTTTTTCTTTAATATTAATACAGAAACTTTCCTGATGCCTTCCAAAAGCATATTAATAGTCAAAAAACCAAAATTTTAAATTTATTCAACGGGTAGTTTAAATTTACAATTTATCTTAGTTTTTCGATTTCAAATCGATTATGCCGTTCAATAGTTAAGGCATACGTGTTAAATAAAACTTTTATAAACACTATTAACCTTTTATTAACGTTTTAACCGTATGTTTTAAATGTAAAGGGATATTTAGTAAGAAACATCATCTGGAATTAAAATTTCTAGTGTATTTTTGCGCCTTAAATTAAAAATTTTCTCCCCCTCAGACAAAGGGCACCGCCCCATTTCGGGGGGCTGCCGCCCCCAGATTCATAGTTAGTATTTTCCCTCTTCCCAGACCGCCCCCAGAAATGAAATCCTGGGCACGCCACTTTATACGCGGGAGACTGATGGGTTTCTTTCTCCCTCCTCTCTCACACTACGAAGTGAGGTGAGAACGGGTAACCTCTTCCCAATTTCGGAGAAAAATTCCTTCTAAATACCCGTAAACTGAAAGTATTAGGGAGAGAATACAAATTGAAATCCATTTACCCATCTCCTTTTTGAGTCAACACTTACGTATTTTGTTTTATTTAGATTTCACATAATTGGCGTAGTGTCCTCATGGACTCAAAAATTGTCCTCATGGACAATTTTTGTGGATAACTTGTTTTGTGAAATTGACGAGTATTTTGAATTACCAATTATTTAATATCATTGTGTGCTTCTATAACTATACTTAGCATAAAATTATAATCCATTTTAATTATAATTTCTAAAAAAGCTTTTATTCTAAAATAAACAGTAGTAAATACGTTTTTCAGACCTAAAGACATCCCAGAACATTTTCTAGTTTTAAGCCAAATTTCGATGAAATATATAATTACAGCCTTATTCATGCTCGTAGTAAAGATCAACAAATAAAAATAAACATTATGATTTTTAGTCTAATGGAGGCTTTTCTGAACGGGGACGGTAGGGTTCCTACGATAATCCTGCCGATAGAAGTGGAAGTGAGTGGGAAAGCGGCGCTCTACGCCACCACGGACCTCCTTGATTTCGGGATGGTGCGGGATAACGAACAGTCCAAAACCCTCGACGTCCGCATACTCTGCACTATCAACCGAAGTCTGGAAATCGAAGTGAGTTTTTTAATAAAAGATTTTTTAAGAGCAAAGTATTATGATTTATTCTTGACGAGTATTAAACAAACAGCGCCACTTTTTTTCGATTTCCAGTGTACTAAAGCATAAAACGTATGACGTTTTGCAATCACTGCAGTAGAATAAATCGTAATCACTATATAATCATAATTTTTTTTGTTGGGTACGCTCGGGGTGTCCATTTCCACTTTTCAGCCTGGAAACACAATTTTATATGGGAAAGTCGACCCCGGGTGGCCAATTCAAAATTAAATTTTTGGAGGATGGGAGATTTAAAAAAATGGTTTTAAATCGTTAGTTTAATGTTTTTATATCTAATATTTTGAATTTTCTGAACTAGGGTAGTGCATTTAATTTCGGCACTTTTCCAAATTGAGTATTTTTGATTTTGGACAATATCTTTAGTAATCCTGGACGGAATACGACGTTTGATAGCTCAAATGAGAGCTAATTATATGTTGATGACTGTCGTAAGCTTTTAATATGTTATGTTATGATATTTTTGTGTGAAATTGTGTGATTTATAAAAAAAATTCTTACTCGTTTTTAGAACATGGGCATTTCATGATTACGCAATAAATTGGTTTAAAAATTAAACTGTCCTGGTAAAATTTAGTCTATTTTTTGAATTTTTAGACCCCCCGTGGTTCTACGTTGCGTCTGTGGTGAGCAATCGTTATAAAATAAAATAGTGTAATTTCAGCACACATATTGCTGTAGGTAAAAATGGGTTGAATTAAGTGGTCAGTGTTAAATTGTAGTTGTAAATAATCAAAAGACAACGTTGAAATGTGTAGGGGTCATAGCACTGCACTTAAACTCGATTAAGGGGGTCCTTTTAACAAGTGCCGAAATTAAATGCACTTTTTTCCCAAATTTTGCTCATTTTTATACTATTTGGCATTTTAGCTGTAACTTTTTGCCAGTTACACACGTTGAACAACAAGTAGAAACTTAAACTAAAGAAAACTGTCTGGAGATAATAATAGGCTTTTAAATTTTTGAAAATGATGTTTTTTTGATTGAGAAACAATCGATTGTTTGTAAAGTGCCGAAATTAAATGCACACATTTAATTTCGGCAATTTTCCATTTTTCTAAAACTGATTTAATTAAGTAAAAAAAACAAGCGTACTCGGTCCTTTGCTGTTTTTACTGTATATTAACGATCTTCCAGATACATTTGGACCTGAAAGTAGTGTAAAGCTCTTTGCGGACGACGCTAAGATAACATGTGCTTTTAATAACAATGTAAAACATGATGATTTTGTTAAATCATTAAATGAGTTTACTGAATGGTGTAACACGTGGCAGCTCAAAATTTCTATGCATAAATGTCAAGTTTTGAGTATAGGATACAATAACCCGAAAAATGACTATTTTCTTAACAATGTAAAACTTGAAAATGTATTTTTTGTAAAAGATCTTGGCATAACGATTAGTCAAAATTTAAAATTTTCTTTGCATTGCAAAAATATTGCAGCAAAAGCACACCAACGAATAGCTTTGCTTTTTCGAACTTTTAAGACAAAAGATATGGCTGCCCTTTTGGCGGCCTATACCATATATGTGAGGCCACTTGTGGAATTTGAAACATTTGTATGGTCTCCTTTTTTGAAAAAAGATAGTGAATGCATTGAACGTGTTCAAAGAGTATTTACCCGTCGTTTGTACAAACGTTGTTCATTTCCAGTAGTTAGTTATGAGAACAGACTAAAAGATTTGTGTTTAGATTCTTTGGAAAAACGGAGGTACATAAATGATTTGGTTATGTGTTTTAAGATTATGCATAACTTAGTTGATGTTGATAGAAATGAATTTTTTGAATTAAGCAATATAAATAAAACAAGAGGGAATGAAATGAAATTAAAAGGCTCTAGATATAGGCTGGATATCTGCAAATATTTTTTCTCAAACAGAGTTATAAAAGATTGGAACTCCTTACCAGACAATCTAGTGTCTTTATCCTCAGTAAAATTATTTCGCAAAAAATTGAGTAAACATTTATGATTATTTGAGAAAAAAAAATTAAATCCGGTTATGTTTACCAGTAATGGTTTTGTATTGCACTTTTTGTGTTTTATGTTTTAAACCTGTGCAATAAACACTTTTATACTTTATACTTTATACTTATACTTAACTTTCGTACAGTGAAACTTTTGTGACGCAACGCAAAAGTGAAAGCTTCAAAATGAGCTATCAAACATAAAAATCGGACCATACAGTGAAAAGTTACATCGGAAAAACAAAAAAGTGCCGAAATTAAATGCACTACCCTAAAATAGGTTATTTAGGTCTATAATGTGTATAAAGTATACTGTTTTCCACTAAAAACATGTTTTTAGCAGTAAATAAAAAAATTGTAATGCATTATTTTAATTTTTAAAGCCGCTAAAATTTTTAAAATGAATATTTTTTAGTCTTTGTTAATGTTTTTGTTGTTCTAGTGGGTTACCCCTGATGAATGTGGCGATGATGGATTAAAATAAATTTAAATTTAGTCGGTGACAGTGGATCCGGCTAATCCTGCGGTGAGCGTTCAGTTCAAGCCCGTGTTCCTGAAAAGCGGGGCGGCGGACGCCAAGCGCTGGGTGAGTGTGGCCAAGCTGACGTTCCACGGGGACCGCTGGTTGGCCCAGGAGAAGGACAAGCGCCAGGCCAGAGGGCTCATCGTAGTCAAGAGCAAAGGTGGCGCCTACAAACTCTCAGTGCCTTACGCAGCCAACGTTCTTCACGGGTAAGAAACTAAAATACATTATGATTGACCAGAGGTGGGCAGACTCCCGGATTTTTTTTTTTTTTTTGGGGGGGGGGGTATACTCGACCCCCGAAACTTGGGGGTGTCCCAAAATTTTTTTTGGGGGTATACCTTAAACACTCCATTTTACTACTGGACCCGCCAAATTTTGAAGGAAGGTATCCGGGGTACCCCCAAATTTTGGGGGGGTGTCGGCTATAATCGGGATTTTTTGAGGGGTATAACCCCCTAACCCCCTCCCCCTGCCTACCTATGGATATGACCGTTTGTTATACTCAATTAAAAAAAAAAAACAGAATGCAAATTTTTTAAATCTCTTATTAATGATAATAATATCAGTATAATGTTTACTTAAAGAAATGTTTACTTTCTTTTAAACACTCACCATGCTAATGTTTCAAAATTTTTTAAGTCCAATGTTGCATTATTAGTTGAATGGAGCCTGTGATGACTTTTAATTTGTTACACACTCTCTGAATTGTACCTTAGTGTTGATTTTTTCGTCAGCTGAGGCTCCTTATAATTCGCAAAAAGTTATGCTATTTATATCCTTCAAGTGTAATCTTGCACTTATGTCCATGTTTTTTTATTTTTTCTGTATACTATTTACTTATCACATTATTTAGTTTACCAGTTTTTTTAATTATTTCATTTTCATAACATTATTTAATTTAAAGAAGGATGTAAAACTTACATCTTCTCCCTGCAATCCCCTAGGAAGGGATGCATGCAAGGGATGGAGGGGGGGGATGGCTTTTCTCCTTTTGTTTTTTTTTTCGTAGAATGAAGCTTATAATTTGGATTGAAAATTGAAGGATTAGCACTTTTTTGATGTAGAGAATTTATATTTAGCTTTAAAACTGAAATGCTTTGTCCTATAATTGTTGGGAATATTTTGTTGTAAACTTTTATATCTTTATCTTCACAGAGCTGTGTTTAAAGCAATATATTACATACATACAACCTTTTTAAACCTGTAGGCGCCTTCTTCATGACACGCAACAGACCTCCTTCTACGCCGGACACACGCCACCATTGCAACAGAACGTGACCGTTGAGAACAGTTTTCCTTTTCCCGTTGCTGTGTACAACGTGTCCGTGCCTAGACCAGTACGCGACATTCTTAAGGTAAATAATAAACAGTGAAGGATATTAACAGATAGTTTGAATGCGTAATTAGGCAATTTCAGTTTAAAAACATTAAGGTGCCAAAGCAAATAATTTGATAGGGTACTTCTTTAAACAAAGCTTTAGAACTGATATTTCTAAAATTCAGAAGGGAATGTGTGTTGCCAAAGTTTCGAGATCCACACCTACTCCCCTTGTTATACATAATCATTCATCATGGCTTATGGCAGTTCATCAAATAAAATAATTCGTGAATCATAGGTTTATTGAAAATATTAGCTAACAAAATAATGCTATTACCTGGGTATTATTAATTACAGCTACGCTTTTTTATATTGTATTACAAAAAATTATGGATATATTTTGCTTTTAAATAGAATGCTTGTTTTATAAAATTATTTTTTCGTTTGTCATCAAATGTCTTATATACCGAAAGCTGGCTTAGTGTTAAAAACAATATAATTACAGGGGGTTTTGTAAAAATTTAATGTTAAAGACAGGGGGAACTATTAAATAACTATACCAAACTTGGTCGAAATGCAAAGAAATACAAGAAAATACTAAAAATACGCCTTTAAATCACTTCAATTCCAAGTTTGGGGTTAACCTTTGGACAAGTTGGACGAAGTTTGAACCAGACTTTATGTTTTTTTTTAATTTACTACTACCTTATTGTTCATTTAAAATCATTTTTTTGCAAATTAGAATTCTTTGCGTCCTCCAAAAAATACGATACGAAAACAAAAAAACTTGAATGATGCCTAAATATTGTATAAACACAAATACCGACTACAAATTTAAATCTGTTATTTGTTTAATAATTAATAGTTTATTCAGGTTCATCCGTTTAAAAAGCCCGTGGTGATATTTCCCAATAAACGGGCAGATGCTTTTTCGCTGAAGTACACGGGTGGACCTAAAGAACCAATGACATCATTCGTTCGCCTGTTCACTAACATCTCCCGATTCGACCTTCCGGTGTATATATTTAACGGAAAGATACGGGTTTGTTTTTTTTAATATATAAACTATTTTGGAGTATAATTTTTTGAAACATGTTTTATGGAATAAAGCAATAATCAATCTTCAGGATTATGTTTTGTCTATGAAGATTCGTTTTGGATAAAATACCAAGATCAGTCGCATTGATGGCTGAAACTGCCTCTTAGTTCGTAAAACCACATTAAAAACTAATCAATTATTATTCTCGAACAACATCATATTAGTGTTCCTTATTATGAAAAACCCAGTTTGAATCCATTGTTAAGCCGTAAGAATTGAGTAAGAGCATAAGTGTGGTGGGGAGGTGTGGTGGAAAATCATAGTAAGATTTTGGAAATCAAAATCTGGAAATTGCTGACACCTGTCTTAAGTTAATGGCTTTACGGAGTCGCTTACTTCCCAAAATTTTTAATATTTCATTCGGGAAAAAAAATTCATTGGATTTTGGGGTCACCATTGAAACCTTTCGACAGAAGATTTTCTGGTATATCTTCAAACTTTAGCAGGCTTCCCAATAGTAGTCGAAATTCATCATTTTTCTACTAAATTTAAAAAAAAGAAACTTTATCGTGTAGCAGACCTGTGCACGGTCTGGAAATGCCTCGCTTTACTAGAGGATTTGCCCCTCGCCCGTTTTTGACCCCCCCCCCGTCCCCCCATGAAAAAAAAATTATGACGCCATCTTCGCGAATGTTTTGCAATTTTCAGCCTATTTCAATGTATTTTAAGCCATTTTAGACCTATTTTACCTTTTTTTCGCTTTTTTATCCCTTTTTTCCCTTTTCCCTTCTTTTTTTCTCCTTTTTTTCTTTTTTTTTTCTCCCCTGCTTGCCCCCCCGTTTTATTGCCCCCCGTTTCAAAAAAGTTGCTCCCCGTGCCCCCACCCCGTTTTGGAATTGCCCCCAATAAAACCCCGGGGGGGCATTCACAGGTCTGTAGAAACCCGTGTTTACATAAGCATAGCTTTTAATTAAACAAGTTTAATTCATTTCTGATGCGAAAAAGCATTCAACAAATTATCATAATAATCTCTGAGACAATTGATTATTCATTGCTAATATTTAGATCACGCTGTATTCAATCGATCAGGATCAGTTCGATTTTGGGATCGTGGACGCAGGGGAAACTCGCTCCATCCTATTTGCCGTTACCAACGAAAACCCCGTCCCCATTCCCATCAACGAATTCCGACACATGATGGACAGTTACAGGTATTTTTGATATTTCCGAAAACCAATTTTACTCTTTTTTAAATTTATTTGACTTTGTCACAATACTTTTTTGCAGCAAAACATCAACAATGCCAAAAAATTGAAAAGTCATAGTATCCAAACGATTAAATTTGGCTTTATCACATTACAGAGGGTGGCGCAATGTGCAGCGTTGGCGCCAATGGCTTGCAAGGCAACGCAAGGGTCCAATTTTTACTTTTTAGTTGTAAAGATAGTCCAATCGAAACTAAAACTAAACGGTAGCAGTGTTGTTAAAAAATCAATCGGTAGTCATAACGTTGATAAAATTAGATGAGACTATTTTGAGTTGATCCATTTTGCCAATGTCACGTAAATGTGTAAATTTATATTATTTAGTTTTGTGAAACTTTTGGGAGTTGAAGAGGGGAATGAAACGGTTCTTGCTAAGAAACATAACGTTTCTGAATTACACTGGAGACCAGTAAGTTAAATTTAATTTCAAAAAGAAAGTTTTTGAACAAAATTTGGAAAAAGTTTTATGCAAAAAGTTTTAGCTCGTTTAAAAAGGATAAATAAAATTTCGAAGTTTCAAATCGAAACAAAAATTAAACTTTAAATAGTACAGAAAAATTAATAAAAAATGTATTCCGAATTATCTTTAACTTAAAATTGAAAAATTTTTAAAAGCATTTTTTGTCTGTTTTATTTGGTCTAATTTAATTGATTTGCACGCTTTTTAATGCTGTAAAAATATTGTTTTTCTACACGTTACAAACAGTAGCATTGCGAACGCATTCCTTCATAACTGTCGTGTCGTACCTCCTCTCATTTCTGGGACCGCCGTGTCGCGTTCCCATTCGGAATAGGGGTGTGTGGGTGTTTTTTATAGCTTATTTTTGACATTTTTTACCATTACTATTAAAACCACGTTAATTGGCTTATATCGTGTAGCTTGACAATTGTTATAATATAATAATATTTTAATTCCATTGCTGGGTAGATGAAATTTGTTACTTGCTTTGTAAATGCTAATTTCAGCTTAAAATTTTCTTGTAAGCAACAGTGTAATTTGGTATTTTTAGGGCAAAAATTTTATTATTCCTGCCAAAAGTTTTGCGGTGTTTGAGTACAAGATACTGGCCCCGGTAGAAAAAGCAGCCTACCACTCCAGTGTGACGTTTCAAACACCGTATGAAGTAAGTTGAGTTTTTATTAACATTTTTATTAAATTTCCACTAATGTTATGTTACAAATTGAATTCTAAATTAATCAAATACTGAACTAAATCTTAAATAATTTGTAAGAAAAAATTGGCCTTAAAAGTAAAATCTTGCTTGCTTTTGAAAAGCTAAAACCTAGAATTTTCGTTTGACTTTTTATGACTATTGTTTCAGCTTCAGAGAGAATAGACAGAAATTCATTTTCTAAACTAATAAAAGTTTTTTTCTTATTATAAAACAAAATAATGGTATTCAATGACACTTTATGAGACGTATAAAACTCCCTGAAATAATTAGTAAAGCCATTACAAAATATTTTATTGCTTGCAAAATATTTAAAAACCAATTTAAATTTTTTAGCGGCAATATTTTCCAGTTATATTTCAAATCGATAACGGAGCGATTGTTTCTATTCCAGAAAAAATACACTTTGAAGACGCTTTTCCTGGAAAAATTAGTTCACAGGTTATAAAATTTTTCAAAATTTATGTTTTTAATAAAAAAAATTAATACTTTATAATAAACTGTAGTATTATTTTGGTCGATCTAAAAACAAAAAATAGATTTGTGGGATATCATATGTGGAAAGTGTGAAATTATTTCAGTGGAATAATTTAGGCGTTGCAAGTCTATTCTACATTTCCGCTCCAGATGCCTTTACTGCGACTTAGCACTTTGTCCCACGACCCACGAATATTCTTCGAAAGTTTCGACAAAAACCAACCCGCGCCCATAATAAAGCACGGGGAAATGTCTTATGTAAGTCTGAAATATTTTGGTTAATTATTTTTATTGCTAGCAAAACAGTGTTGTATAATACTTTTGAGGATTAAAAGTAAGTAAATAAAGATATGTCATGTTTTCTATAAAAGAACCATATTTTGTACAAAAAATAATGATAATTATTGTAATTGTGTAATCAATCACAAAAAAGTTTGTCTACGATGTTCGATTTATAAGATCACAGTTTTAGCTGTAAACTTATAATATACAAAACTTAAATTAAGCCTTCTTTTTGTTTGTTAGATTAAATTTTTTCAGTACACATCAGTTTTGCACATTTTTTATCATAATAATTTTAAAAATTGTGAAGGAAAAAACTATAACAAAGGGTTTTAAAATTTTCTTTTCCTTAATTTCAAAATTTTTATTAGGATAATAATTTCTGTATATTAAAATAAAATTTAAACTAAATTTATGCCTTTTTTCATTTAGCTTGGTCGTGTTTTTTTCTTCCCTATAGCTGGATGTATGGATGAGTGCTATGTTGGTATGCCGTTAAATACAGATGGTAGGTTCTTTCACATTTTAAGTTGAAATAATTATCTTAAAAAAATTGAATTTTCCTTAATTATTAACTTTATAAAAAACTAAAGATATTTTTGATTAATTAGTAATTATTATTTTTAAATTTTTAGACGGAGCCTGGTTTAAATATGGAATGCGATTGCCATCTAACTTGCCCGATATTGACTACTACCTCTACGAAAAACTGCGCAGAAAGTGGAAGGCCATAGAAAACGCCGGTGAACACACGTATGTATACTTAACTTTTAATTAAGTGTTTTTTTTTTATTTTTTGATTGTACGAGTTTGCCGACGTGTGTGTTTGTTTGCGTATGTGCATTAATTTGTGTATGTTTCAACAACAATTTTAGACAGCCTTAAAAATCTTTGTTTAAAATTATGAACTAAAAAAACTTGTATAAGGTAACATAAAATACTAGGTTTTTGTTTTACTACAAATTCATTGTTAAGGACCATTATATTATTGTTCCGAAAGTTTTTGAAGTGTTTAAAGAACGCGGGAAGGGAAAGTATTTTGGTTGATGTAAACCCAGTCAGATCGACCAACCTCCGGCTTTTTGTTTCCCGACATTAAATCTGTTCGGTGTGTGATTAAAGTGTTAAGGGTGTTTTGGTTCTTAGGGTTAATTCAACAATAGTGGTGGACACGACGGACGTGAAGCATTTCCAGATTCCCGCTGTGGGTCAACTGGTCTGGCCCCGCCTCATGAAACAGTCCGTCGTCCATTTCCCTCTTACCGCCGTCGGAAATTTTACTGTAAGTCCCTAGGGACCGACCTGATCCAGGATTTTGGATCCGGCCGGACCTGACCGGATCCAAAGGTAGATCCGGCCGGACCGGATCTGTACAAAATATTTCAAACTTAAATCTATTGTCTAATAGTAAAATAAAATAACAAAAAGATATTGTATGGGCTTAAAAAAAGGCTTAAAAAGATTTTTTCAAAAAATTTCCGCTCTTTTTGCACAAAAACTTTTTGTTTTTGCTATTAATACAAACCCTCAACAAAGCAAAGGAAAATGGTACAAGCCTAAGCTTTCTAAATAGTACCAATAAGATAAATATAATTATAAATTAATGTTACATAATTATAAAAAAATTTTAGTTGAAGCTATATAGCAACATGTTGTTCCATTTTTCTTTGATTGTAAACATTTTAGATGGAACATAAAAAGCAAGCTTTTAGTTATATACTGTGCTCTGTCTTTTTATATCCACATCAGCAAGTTATTAAGATCTCAGGACGAAGTAATCACCAGAACTGCCACATAAGCTTTATAAGGCGAATATGAACCACGCGCTATAACAGCGTATGAACAGCCTGTAATTTTAAACTGAATAAGTTGAACCTAAAAATAAAATTTTATTAACTTATACATAACCACTATCTCAAATAGTACAAACAACTGTGAACTCAATGCCTGCCAGTGATTTCAAAACAACACTTAAGCAAACAAAAAAGTCCACAGTGCTGCACATTGGAATCCACTGAAAGTCAAGGATGCAATACAGATTAAAATAAATTGACTTAAAGCTCCTTGTCCCCAGCAGGTTCCAGTTGGCGTTTCATGCATTAGTCTTAAACACCCTTGGTGTTGCACTCGTCAGTAAGATCACCAAGCCTAACAACACACACACACACACACACACACACACACACACACACACACACACACACACACACACACACACACACACACACACACACACACACACACACACACACACACACACACACACACACATATATATATATATATATATATATATATATATATATATATATATATATATATATATATATATATATATAAAACAACAAGCAAATTTACAACAAAACATGCAAAACATTAAAAAAACATTAACATATAATATTAAAACAGAGGAGAACCAGAATAAATAATTGCTGTGACTTTTTGTCACTTTATATAGTAACTTTGACAGGTAATAAAGAGCATTTATAGCCTTATTTTGTAAATCTTTAGCAAATGTTCTTGCTGAGCCTTTAACTATAATTTTTCAAAAATAAAACTAAAGTGAATAAGTATATAGACCAAAAACTGATTTGTGGGCAATATAATTTTTTAAAAAATATACACAATACAAAACAAATAAATACATAAAAAGATTGGGAATTAAATTAAATATAATTAACAAAATCACAGACACAACCAAAAAACAAAAAGACCATCATGGCCATGTGTCAAAACATTTATCCCATGGTGGGATAATAGCATAAGTCAAAATTTTTTGGGGGCAAAATTAGACAAAGAAAAAAATTATTATATTTATGTAAAAAACTCAGATACGGCCAAGATCCGGTTTAAACAAAGATCCTGCCGAACTGGACTGGATCCAAAAATGGCTGGATATGCCGGATCCAAGGGACAGGACCGGATATACCATATACGGTCGGGCCCTAAGTCCCTTTTAAATTAATAATTATGCAAAAAATATTTGAAAGAAGTATTAAAGCTAAAAAAGTTTTAATTTTTACAAAGACGGTTTATTTTTATTGAATAAATAAAAAATACAGGCCATGTAGTATGTAATCAAATCGAAGCAAAAATGGCACCTACCACTTTATATCAGTCAATTAAAAGACCTCGGAGTGAGTAAACACTGCATGCAGTGAACACTCTAGCGGTAAAGGTTGCCAACGTTATTAATGTTGGACGAAGAGTCTCAACCATAGGGGTGAAACTTTTTCGCCTTTTGTGGCTTGTTTTAGCGCCTGCACTTTGCATAATCTGCATAGGGAAGATAAGTTTCAGGTTATGCAACAACAACAACATTAGTCAATTAGAATTTTAAAATTTAGTGATAGAATTCTGATTGGTTGATATAAGTGGCGTAAAATTGTTTTTATGTAGTTGACTACGTACTACATGAACCACCTTATTTTTATTCCCTGAACAAATAAACCAGCAACCTCTGGTATGCCTGTAGTAAATAAATCTATTGGTTTCTCGTTTTGATAAACCAATAGTAATAAAGATTAGCCCATTTTGAATGCTCTTTTAATTAATTTTGGCTATTATTTTAGATCGTAAATCTTACTTTGCATAATCCATCCAGCTTACCAGTAGTCGTTCAGTTACTTCCCTTGACTATCTATCCCGAACCTGAAGTCCTGATTGATTACTTTAAGAATGAGTAAGTTTTAAAATACTTTTTCTTATGAATAAATTAATTTTTTATAAAGTTAATTGTCCTTAGTCATATCATGCTGCATTGGCACATATTAGCAGTGAGTTCGAATATTATGTAAGATGATATGAACAGCAATTCTCATTTTATATGGGAAGATTGGGATTTCTA
>JASAMX010004519.1:0-38546 GCA_030248175.1 Microlaimidae sp. YZB2_3 | reverse complement strand
GGAAGTGAATAAATAATTTCTCACATAGGGTTAATATAATAAAAAAATAAAATACGCGCAATCATAAGATTTTTCATTTTGCGCGAGGTGGTTTTGCGTTGCGAGAAAAAAAAATTCATTGCATTCATTTTTGCTTCCATATGTGGCAGTATTATTAATTTACAATATATTTTTATTTTTTTTTATTTTCATTGGAATGGATTTATTGGGATAAATATAAATGTTTTGTCAGAATGCAATCCTTGGGTCCTATTTTGCAAAAATTGCCTGTAATTGTAAATTAATAAACGCATAATTTTCTTTTAACTTTTAATTAAAAAGTACCTATGGTTGAATTATATCTGGCTGACGCTGAAAATTAGAATGCAGACATAAGGGGGCCAATTAAAATTGTGCGGTAATGACTTTTTTTTAAAAAAACAAATAAGAACTAGAACACAGATTTTTTTTTGATTTCACCTTTTCACAAAATATACAAAAATTAACCAAATTTAGCCCTTAAAAATTTCCATTTAGGTTACAAATTAAGTAATTTGATAAATAATTATTAAAATACATTTTTTAATCCTTGTTATCAATCCGATTTAGTGAAAAACTTTGAATGTTTTTGTTGTTAAATAGTCGATTCAATACTGCAAATTTCGCGGTCAGCTAGATTTTATTTGCCTATATATTAATAAAACTGCGTTCAGAATTAAAAAAATTAATTGTAAATTACATATATTCCACAGTTACGTACATATTTTTATGGCAATTAAAAATTAAAAGGGCAATGGCAATTAGAAAAATCATTCCCACAGCAATCTTACAATTACATCTTTCTGATTAAAAAAATGGCGGTTATCAAAAATTGATGCAAGAATGACTTGTCAAATGCCATTTGCTCCTACATAAAAGATCACGACAACTAAGTTGTGTAATTGGTTTACAAAAAAACCATTAGTAGCTCAGACTAAACATCAATTACATCAGGGGGAAATTGTGGGGGTACACAAATAACCACTTGTTTTTCCAGAAAATATCACGTGTAGAAAGACGCGCGACGCTGATTAATATTTATTGGTTATATTACCAATGATAACTTTTTTTGGCGCGCTTATTGTGTATTTTTTATTGACGAAGAGTGGGTACGCCCCTAAATTTAGCCTGGAAGATTTTTGCTTCAGTCTACATCTTTTCTTTCTGAACATACATGTGGGGGAAATTGCCCCTTTTTCCTGCTCTATTCTTAAAAAATTTTGCATTGCTAATATATTATTAAACAGTTGGCAGTTTCAATGTGCAAGTAAAATGAATCAAAAGAAGGCTTTTATTAGTTACATGTAAAATATATAATTATTATCGTTTTGACTAAATGTTTACTTTTTAAAAAGTAAAAAAAAAACACATAAAGAACATATAAATACGTTAAATAGTTGTAGAAATACTAAATAGTTTGATTTAGACAGCTAATTACTTAATAAATATCTTTGAAAAACGTAATAAATGCTTAAGATTGCTAAAAAACCCAAAAAAACATAATAAATATAAAAACCACCCCCCTTGCTCCGCCCATAAACATATAAAAATGGTTGGTTTTGTGTACATAAATATGATTTGGTACCATAAATAAAAAAATAAAACTTTAATCAGCAAATATGGTGGACTAAGAAAATTTAAAAAGAACAAACTCTAGTAATAAAATGTTTGGTTTATTAATGTTTGGTTTATTAATGAATATAATATGACGGTATTGGCGGGAATTTTTTGCGCAACTCAAAAGCTTTAGCTTGTAAAATTGCACAGTTTGGTTAAGATTGAATGATAAAAAAACATATACTACAAGCAATTTGCAATGAAAATTAACGCATCATGGCAATAAACACGAAAATTAAAAGTGCTGCCTAACCTTGTTTTTATAAAATTTAGTATAAAAAATTTCCCGCAAAAATTTTAGTGGCTGACAATCACTATACATCAAAATTTTTTTAGTAAGCTGAGTTTTTATTTAGATACAGCAGTTTGAACACATCTAAAGTGTTAAAGTCAGATTTTGTTGGATGTTTAAAAGCTGTTTATTAAAAATTAATGAAGTCAAACAAAACAAAAATATTGGTAATTGAAATCCTAAACAGGGTTCTAAATACAAAAGATATTTAAATATTTTTATTTTTGGAAAAAAAGGCCATTTTACTAATTATCCTTAACTTTTGTTAAAACTAAAAAATAAATATTAAATGCTTTTTACAATGTAAAAAATTACTATACATAATGAAAAAATACTATAACATACAATACTATACTATACTATACTATACTATAGTATACTATACTATACTATACTATACTATACTATACTATACTATACTATACTATACTATACTATACTATACTATACTATACTATACTATACTATACTATACTATACTATACTATACTATACTATACTATGCTATACTATACTATACTATACTATACTATACTATACTATACTATACTATACTATACTATATACTATACTATACTATACTATACTATACTATACTATACTATACTATACTATACTATACTATACTATACTATACTATACTATACTATACTATACTATACTATACTATACTATACTATACTATACTATACTATACTATACTATACTATACTATACTATACTATACTATACTATACTATACTATATTATGCTATTCTATACATAATGTAAAAAATACTATACTTTACTATACATACAAATACTATACATACATTTTATACATGTCTGTCTACACTATACACTTTTATGTTTTTCGCATTTTAGTAAATACATATATTGCTGACAATTTTTTAATATTTTATATACATATTTATTTTTATTCTCCTTTTTTTCTTTTGCGTTGTTGTTTACACTCTAAAAAAATTTTAAAATGTGTACTTTTTGCAGTTGGTTGATGATAATTTTGGCTAAAAGATAAAGGGTAAAGGGTAAAGATAAAGGGTTGGATAAAGGGATAAAGGGTTGGATCAACATGTGGTATTTTCTCCATAGAACTTTCTACGCGGGATGCTTACAGCCAGCATTATGCACATAGATAATTTGGTTGTTAAACTGGATAGGAGAAAAGCCTGACAAAAAATCGTCTTGCATTATATTTTGCCGACAAAGGTTAAATGGAAACTCTAATTTCTTAGCAGCCTAAGGAACAGCAACAAAATGAATTTACTTAAAACATTAGTTAAAAGACATGTTTTTATATATTATTTATAGCGTTATTTGTTTTATAAAATACATGATAACTAATTTCTGTTTTTTAGCGATACTGGAAAAATTTTGACAAAAAAATTTCGTTTGAGCTTTTGTAACTTTCGAACGATATGAAAAATATATGTGATCAATATGAAAAAGTTTCAAGTTATGGTCCTTAAAATTTTGGCTACCTTTTGGAAGAAATGTTGTTTTTTTTTCAAAAATTTTGAACCTTTTGGGGTTAGCCTTAAAACACCCCAAATTTAAGGGCAAATTTCTAGCCAAATTTCTAACTTTTGTGCATATGAATCCTTACGTCTGAAAATTTTCATGCAGATTTCCCATACTTTCCTGAGTTTAAAAGTATATAATTTGTTAGGGGTAACCCACCTGGGCCGGGTACCCCAAGGGTTTACATGAGGTCAATTTTACGATTTTTGCAAAAACCATTTGTATTGCAGGCAAAAAGAGCTCTTTGATTGTCTATTTGTCTATTTGTTCAAAGGAAAAATTTTAAGTACCATTCATACTTTGTTGAAAAGAAAAAGTCCAAAAGACGTTTTGGCTTGTCCAAACGACGTTTTGGCTTTTCTGAAATTAAGTCCAAAGGACATTTTGTCATAAGTATAAACCAGCCTAAAGGCTGCTAGGTGAGACCAGTAAACATAGAAAATTTTTAAGAGCGCAATTTTTTTGCATTTTTAGTCAGTAATGCATGTTTTGGGTCGTGTTTGCAAAGGGCCTGCTGCGTTAAAGAAATCAGGTATAAATTTGGACAAATATGGCCATAAACATAAATTAATTTTCTGTGTATCAAGATATTTATAATAAAATTAAATATTCTTTTTAGCGTGACCAACGCGCAAAGCGGTTGGATAAATAATAAATTGGTTACATAACCGCTAAAAACTTTTTTTTAAAATTTTTCTCGCTAACAGGTTTATTGTTTATTTCTTCCTGGCGGAGAGCGGTTACGCCCTTAATTTCAGCCTGGAAGGCTCTAGCTTTATACGAATTATTTGGCCAAAATGAAATTGTTTAATCGAGCTTTTGACCGCCTCGCACATTTCACATTTTTACAACTAAAATGATTTACCTGTAACCGTGGTAAGGGGTCTTTAGAGCCGTAAGTGGGGAACCTGGAGTCATCGAAAATTAGTGGAAATATGGATGGACCTACGAAAAATAGGAACTTACAGCCCTTAATAACAAACTTGGTGTGGGCTTCCGTTTAAGTTTCGCTTAAGCTTAGATATAGGTGTGTTGTTGTTGTTTTTATAACCAGGCGAACGTGTCGAGAAATGTTGCTACATCTATTGGTCGTTTCCAGAGATCCAAGGTTAAAAGAGCGGTAGGTTGCTGGGTGCAGTTGAAGATGTGGAGGACATGGACATCGTGAGGTCCTTGATTGCAGTCTGGGCATAAATTTTTCATTTTGCTATGGATTTTATTTTGGTAAGAAAAAAGTTAGTGACAGTAGCCAGAGCGAAGTTGGGCCAGGGTGGACCTGGCTGATCTGGTTAATTGTAGTTTAGAACGGCGGATTTCCGGTGGGTGGATTCTTAGAACAGAGTTTGGCTGAATTGGTTTGATGGTTTCATTTGTGAAGTAGGTGTGAATTTTGTTGTTAATTTGTTTTCCTGTTAAACTACATAGTGTGATATATGTAAGCTGTCGGCAATTAGGCCGTATTTTGACTGTAGGGTGTGTTTCATTGTTCTTGGTCTTTTGTAGTTGTCTTTGTTATTTTGTTGCTGGGGTGGTTTGGTTATTTGGTTTTTGCGGATGATAGGTTTTCGTGATTTTTACTTTCGGCTCCAAGTTGCAATTCCAAGTTCCATTGGCCCTATCGACTTTATATCGTAATTGTTTGCGAAAACACGCAAACTCATTAAGTAGTATATTTGGTTTATACTTTATCCTAAGTATCAAAATAGCAAAACCCATAAGTTCGATTTCGACTAAGATAAAAATGTTATTTTTATTCAAAAAAAGTGTTTAGTATTTTTATTTAGGGGATAAAAAGCAGAAAAAAATGTAAACAAAAACGCTTTTGGATCATCCAAAATTAAACTTTCATTTTTGGGAATTTTAGAAAAAGTATGAATCGGCTTTTACAAATGGGATATTTAAAAAATTAGTGGTTTTGAGCTAAAATTTTTATATTACACGCTGTCACATTTAAACAAGCAATCTTTTGGATGCTAGTTTTTTTAAGGAAGGAGCAAATATAAAGACTTGATAATTCTGTATACAAAAGTAATGCGTACTGTTAAATGTTTTAGTGAGCATATCTCACTGGCAAATTATTTGGTCATTTAGTACGATAATTATATTATATATTCAAGATTGTAGTTATTTACACAGGTTAATATTACACCTAATAATTGGCTTTTTCTTCAAAAACTACACTTTTGCACTGCACTACACTGCATCTTCAAAAACTACACTTTTAAATGTTTTTGAGGAGTAACCATAATAAATTATTTTTTAGTTATTGTACGCCGGATTTTCTCTGTTCTCCATGCAGGAGGGTGGCGTGTACTCCTGCGCGGGAGTCGCCGTTGGCGGAGTTCTACTTGTTACATTGGCTTCCATCGTCGGCTTGTCTTTGTCTGTTTTATTAGGTGGGTAAATTAATTTGTTTCGTGCTGAAAGTAAGATTATGGTGCAATGACAGAACTGAATTTAGTTGTACTGAAATATGGAGCAGGGCCGAGCCTTAAACCAAGTCATGACGTTTGAAAAATGGGAAGATTATTTCATTAAAAATGTATTTATATTATATATATTCAGTACTATTTATTTATATTATATAACTGATAACTGATCCTTTTTATTTTACTTAGGCGTTCATTTCAACGCGGCCACAACTCAAATCGTTCCATTTTTAACATTGGGTCTGGGAGTGGACGATATGTTTCTACTGGTCCACAGTTACAAAGAGGTCGTCAGCATCGTCAATCACGACGAACTCGGACATTTGCTGAAAGAAACCGGTTTGAGCGTCTTGCTCACCTCCATTTGCAACTTTCTGGCGTTCGTGTCCGGTAGTTTGGTACCCGTCCCCGCCATGAAAGCTTTTTGTCTTCAGGTAACGGTGTATCGTCGTTTCTGTGACACAAAGAGTCATAATCAGTATAAAAGCAACACGACTCTTACTTATTATCGTTTATATTATTTGTGTGATAAAATTTGTGTGATAAAAACAGTTACAGTTACTGCTATTTTATGACGATTTTGACCCATTCTGTCATTGTAACAACGTTATGTTTATAAGAACATAATCAAGCAAAAATGTATTTTACCCAGTAAGGTGGGGTGCCTTATTCCGGAAGGCAAGTGTTTTTCTACCTCTTACTTGCCTCTATCGAAAACTTTGTGACCTCACACCTGCTCCACCCTGGCTCCTACTTACTTCCATTCAAAATGTACCTGCCTTTGACGGGTTTTTTACATACTTTTTTCCGAAGCAGATTCAGCTGCCTCTTACCTTCTTTCTAACATGTATATTATTTCAGTTCCACCGATCTCCTGCCTTCATCCGAGGTAGTTTAGGTTGCCTCCGCCCTGCCTTTTACGTGTTTTTACTCTGCCTTCATCCTACCTCCACTCTGCCTCCACCCTATTTTCACCCTGCTTCCACCCTGCTTCCACCTTGCCTCGATCTTGCCTCCACTCAGCCTCCATCCTCCCTCAACCCTGCTTTCACCCTACCTCCCACCTGCCTTTAAGATAGGTTTTGCTGTCTCCTACTTCCCTTCAACATAACAGAAGCTGCTTCGAGAGCCGTTATTACCTGGTTAAAACGTTACTTGTTTGTTTTTTGATGGAATACATTTTTTTGTTGAAATATGTTTTTTTTGATACTGCAACTGTAAATTCCTCCTGGAACTTTTTTGGCTTTTTGTGTTTTTATTACGTCTTAAAGACAGATGTAAAACACGTCTGACGTAGCTGAGGGATGCTGCTCGCACCGACTAACAATAATCAAATTTCAATTCTTTTTGATATTCACTTCATTTTAAACTTTTGTAATTTTTTAAGCCAAAAAACGCGTCTAAATTGCGGATCGGGAAATACACCAGTGTAGCTCAATGTTAAATTGGTGCGGCGTAATGCGTCCTAGTGCCCTTGTGGCTGGAACGCGAAACGCGATACACATTTCGCGTCTGAGCACGGTCTAAGAATCGTAAAAATTGTCCTGGCAGGATGTGTGTGCAAGATACTCAGGCGAAGGAGAAAAGTAAAGACAAAGTTCACTAATGAATAACGCAGGCGCGGTTGCCACACGCGTAAAATATTTTCCCTATTATATTTTTTCCACAGAAATTCCTATTTTATATGGGAAAATTTCCGCACAAACAAACAAATATCACAATTTCAGGTGGCCATTGTGCTAGCAGTCAATGTTGTGGCCATTTTGACGATTTACCCCGCCATGTTGGGTATCGATTTGTTTCGCCGAAAAAGCAGACGCGTGGACTGCTTTTGCTATATTAAACGAGGAAGAAGGTATGAATTTTATAGTTCGCTTTTTTCGTTTAGAACCAAATGTGTTGTTGAGATTATGGTTCGAAGGGCTGGTTCACAAAAAAGTTCACACGTTCGCGCTGTTTACACGGTTACACTGTCCAATTGTCGCTGCGGCGTGAACGCGTTGTCACTTGCCACTCCAGTGTAAACCAGCCCTTTTTAACATTTAAATTTTATTAAACGATTTCAGTAATGGTTTTTTATCAAAACATGTTTCTCGCCACCTTCATTTCCGGTAAATTAATTCAAAAAGTCCTCCCGTAAGCGCTTTGTGTCAGAAAAAAATACAAAATAAACTCACAAGCCAGAAAAAATTTAAAAAAATGCCATTATTAATGTAATATCAATGATTTTTCACTTTCTTCAAGTGTTTCCCTACAGGTGACATTTGCTCGGAGAAAGTGTGGTTACGTTACCCTCCCTCCTGATTTCACTTTGATAAAATTCAAACTTAACTCATTATTTTTAAAATAACAAATAAAATGTTATTCCACTGCGCTTTTAAAATATAGTTTACACTTTGTAAAATACTTAACTTTATAAAATACTTCAGAGATAAATTGAGACCGATGGAAACGAAGGCCCTCCCATCTCCGGAGGAGAAAAAGGAAGTTTCCAAGTGCCGTATGTACACTATGCAGGATTTTGTGAAAAACGAGTACGGGCCTTTCATCACCAATAAAACTGTCAAGGGTGTTGTTATTGTCGCTTTTACTTTACTATTCGGTTTTTGCTGCTACGGGTCTTCAACGATGGTACAGGGATTGGAGCTGACCGATGTGATACCCAAAGGCACGGCTTCTTACTCATTCCTAGCCGCAAGAGAGAAGTATTTTAGGTAATACATTTATTTTACATTTCTTACGCAGTTGCCGGTGACTTTTATTTTGTTTTTTTTTATGGTATATCATATTCATACAGGCGACAATTCAATGGACCTACCAAGCATTACAAAAATTGGGTCGGCGGTCCCACCACGAAACAAAGTTCCTCTCAAATTAAATGCATTTTGTTGTATTATTTTTGAAATCAGAAATATTAAAAATGAAAAAACATCTATTTGAAACATTTTGACGTGCTTTTTTGTATTAAATTAAAGCATTACAAAATGTTGTTTTTTCTGGTTAACCGAAATAAGTTTGCATATGAAAAACCTTATTAATGCTTAAAATAGCTTTAAATAATGGTCAGAAGTTGAAAAAAATATTCGAAATTGTTTCCGAAAAAATTTGGTAAAAATAACTGGTTTTATAACGAATTCTGATTTCGCGGCGGGACCGCGAACCCAAAATTTTGTGATGCTTGATAAGTCCATAAAAACTTATTTGAATCTATATTCACTAAATGATAATCAGTAACTCATTCTTTGAAATATTTTTATAAAGATAAAACAGTTGTTAACAGCTGTTTTATCTTTATAAAAATCTTGAATAAAAATGGCTAGCGAAGCCCGCCTGAGCATATATGTTTAGAAAAAAACCTGGGTTAACTAGTCGCATTTTGATCGTTTAATGAATCTAAAAAAATAAATTAATATCAATTTTTGAAAATTGTGAAATCACTGTATTTATGCCAAAAGACCGAAAAAAATTAATTGTAATTATGAAAAATTGAGAGAAGTTCGCGATTATCAAAAATTGTCGTGAACATAATGTTTTTAGTTTCTATTCCATTCCATTCCATATGAATAGTTTATAACTTTTTTTGTCTTAACATATGCCTGGGTTGGATAAAATCACCCTTTTTTGCTCAATGATTTCAATCAAAAAGTACACTAAAAGTCTTTGACGTTTTGTTTAATCCAGGCCAAATGTGTGCTATTTTTTTTAGTTTTTATCCGATGTTCGGTGTTATCAAGGGTCCTATAGATTTTCCAAAGAAGCAGAAAATGATAAGGGAGTATCGTGACGCCATTGGAAATAACGATTACGCCGTTTCCAGCGGTGGCAAGTTGGGGGAGTACTGGTTAAACATGATGACGGATTGGTTGTTATCCATGCAGGAGGCTTATGACAGCGATGTACAAAAAGGTATAATTATAACGTTTATAAAAATCACGATAGAATTTTGAAACCTTCAAATGACGGGTATTATTTATGATTTGCGGCTATATGTTTTGTTCTGCGGAAATCAAAGCGGGAGGAATTTATTAAAGATCCTTTTTTGAAGCGCTCATTGGCTCATCGGCTTAAAATGTAGCGTCATTATTTTGTAGAAATCTTTAACACTGAACAACTTCCATTTGAATGGAAAGGTTTTGAACATCATGATATTATACTAATTTAACCAAACAAAGATACCGATTTCTTCAGTCTTACATAAGAGAAGATTAAAAGACTGTTTGCAAATATTGACTTTTTTTCGTTTATTGTCAATTTGTTGCAGTCGATTAGGAAGGCTTTCGTCTGGGGGTCTACACTTTGTGTTACCTACTGTTTTAAGGAAGGCATTTAGTTTTATTGAAATTGAGGGATTGTACAATTCATCATTAAAAATCCTTTAATGTAAATCTGCATTCTCCATCCATATGTGTCAGACCAAGCTTCTGTAATAGCCTTATTAACAGCAATTAGTTTCTGTTACTATTTAGATCAATGTAGATTATTCTATGAAACTTATTGAAACATTTAGCGTTTATAATTTGTTCAAAAATTGATTTTTAGGCTTTATAAACGGTACGGAAGTGGAATCTGAAGCTTCTCTAGAAGGAACAATTGCTTTCAAGCTAATTTGCAATGTCGGAAATACTCTTAACTGTTCCAGGAATCTAGATCCCAACATTCGTCTAGTTGACGCAGATAGAAATATTAACATCGATGGATTTTACAATTACCTAACTGCTTGGTACAATCAAGATAACATGATGTAGGTTTTTATTATAGTTACAAATAATATAATCTAACAATAACAAGTTTTGTTGCGTTGATGTTTCAGAAACATAACGCCCAATCAGTACGAGTTATAATGAATAGTACCAGGTGATGCTGTAAGTTTAGCACGTAATAGGTAGGTAGCAAGAAAAGAAATTACAAGTTTAAGCCTTTTGTCGCTTTTTCCATTAAAAAGCTAAAAATAGCTAATTGTTTTGCAGTCTTTCTAGCAAAACTCTTTTTATTCGGTCTTATACAGCTCGAAGCCACATAAATAATGATAGAAAATTCTGTCTGAATGATCATCCTCGTATGATTTTGTAATAATTTTAAAAAAATTATCTCATAGTGAACATGTTGAAAAATGTTTATTTATAATATGTTCATTTGATTTTTATTTTGTTTGTAAGGTATGTGATTTGTGATATGGTTTCTTTTTCTTTTTTTGTGTGATAATTCATCTGGTTGTTTTAGGTATTATGTCAGTCAAGCCTCATTTATTCCAACTCCGCCTCATTGGAATGGCATCGTGCCAAATATTCCTCCTGCCACCCCTCCGCATTTCAGCCAAATCCCGTTTTTCCTCAACGGCTTGGTGGACACTCCTACCTCTGTGGACATGATCCGCAAAGTACGCAAGATCTGCGACCATTTTGAGGAACAGGGTCTGCCGAACTTTCCTCAGGGAATACCATTCACTTTCTTCGAGCAGTATTTGTATCTGGTTGAGAACTTGATCAAAAATCTAGGTTGGTTTTTTTTTAATTAACAAATTTAACCAAAAATTGCTATTTATTTTATTTGATTATATAATTTTAGGACTAATTTTTGATTTACAAGTTTAAAAAAAATCTATCAACCGTTTCTGAAACCCAATCCATTTTAACCTTTGTTTATGTAATTTAGTGTTTCATTGCATTTTTTGTGTATTTAAAAATTTTATTCACATATTTCTATATTTTAGCTGATTGATAATAACAAACGGTATTGTCGAAACGTTTCAATTAGAGCATGGTTTTTAACAGAATAAAAGTTTTATCCTTCGCATTTGTCTTCATTTTTAAAACTAAAATATTTACTTAATTAAAAAAAGGATCATGAACTAGTGCCTTGTTGACAGGGGAGCAAAGCAAAATTCAAAAAAGACATCAAGTTCAGTGATGTAAAGTATAATTATAGGTATACACACATTTAAAAGCTTATTTAGATTATTTTTCAGACCTTAATTGCAAAGAAAAACAAAAGTTAGAACAAAATTTAAAAAAGATTGTTTGCCAAAAATAGCACATGGTTTCGAGTTGGTTCAGATTTTAAAACACTCGTTTTATTAGACCTCTTACTTCTAGGCATTATCATATTTACCTTGATTTTTCGATATCTTTGCTTATTATCAAAATACACCTTACCTTGTGCAATAGTGGTCTCTGTATCATATTCAGCAGTCGTACCATATCCCACTAAAATAAATTATTTGTAATCATAAATTTACTAGCCTTGAAAAATGCTCTAAGAATAGAGCAGGAAAAAGGGGCGATTTTTCCCCGGGCGTATGTTTAGACAGAAAAGATGTGGACTAGTCTGAGATGGACATTATGTGGACTATAGAAATTTTGCATTTGGTTTGGGCAGCTGCTCACTAAATAAAAATTTCTACCAAACGATAATGATTTGTTTATACATTGATCTAATCACACAGCACTGTTGCATTTTTTTAGTTTGATTAAATGTCAATTGAAAAAATTATACTCACAGCAATCTTTGACAAGCGCGAAATCGCCACTTTTTCAATTTGAAGGTTATATTTGTATGTGTAGGAAACAGCTATAATTTTGAAAAAGTGGCGATTTCGCGCTTGTCAAAGATTGCTGTGAGTATAATTTTTTCAATTGACATTTCATCAAACTAAAAAAATGCAACAGTGCTGTGTGATTAGATCAATGTATAAACAAATCATTATCGTGTGATAGAAATTTTTATTTAGTGAGCAGCTGCCCAAACCAAATGCAAATTTTCTATAGTTCACATAATGTCCATCTCAGACTAGTCCACATCTGTTCTGTCTAAACATACGCCCGGGGAAAAATCGCCCCTTTTTCCTGCTCTATTCTTAGAGCATTTTTCAAGGCTAGTCTACCACTTTTTTTGAATTAAATTAAAAAAATAGCTTAATAAACTATAGTTTTAGCTGTGCAATGACATATGTTTATAATCATTCCGTTGCCAAGATATACTTTTTTAAATAAAAAATAATAATAAGAAGAAGATGATATTAAATTACAAAATTTACCCACGTTGTTTAATTATAGTTAGTGCGGTGCAGTGGCGCTCCAGACAAAGTTTACCTACGTTCTTTAAATATAGTTGGCGCGATGCCGTGCGCCAATGATTGCAATTATAATTCTACAGTAAAAATAATAATAAGAAGAAGATGATGAAATGAATTACAAAATTTACTCACGTTCTCTAAGCATAGTTGTTGCGGTGCGGTGGGTTAAATTGCAGTGTGGCACCCCCGCACCACCGATAATTACCTACTGGCGCGTGACACTCCCGCGCCACCGACGCTTATTATTATTTTTTAATAAAGAAAACTTTGAATTAATTATGTCATAAGTAATGCAAGAATTAAAAAAAGTACTTTGTTGTTTTCGCCGATTTCCGCGCGGTTGAAGCAGATGGCGCTGGGATTTGGTTCCGTTTCTGCCACCAATTAAAACCCGTCTGCTTTTTTTGTGCGGTTTTTATGAGGGGATGTTGGTTGTCTGCTCTTTACAATCCTTATTGTTGCCAAAAGGCTGTTATTGTGCGGTTGGGAGATTTTATTTGTCTATTTTTCAAATTTTTTATTTTGATCAATAAATCGATAACAAGGACCTAAATAAAAAGTGCTTCCTAAGAAAGTTGCGTAATTCCTTCTTCTTTCTTATGAGCCCATGTTTATTTTTGATCAACCAATAACGAATGAGGAATATCGCTTTTAAGGATGGAGCGTTGGAAGAATAATAATAATAATAATAAGAAGAAGAAGAAGAAGAAGAAGAAGAAGAAGAAGAAGAAGAAGAAGAAGGTTCTGAATTTTAAAATTTACCCACGTTCTCTAATTATGGTTGGCGCGGCGCCACGGGACTAAATTGCCCCGTGGCGCTCCCGCGCCACCCATGATATATCTGTAAAATATTATAAAGTTTGTATAAGCACAAATATCTAATAACCCAAGATAATGTTCGCTTGTACACGAACTTTTTGTCCACGACTTACTTACAAACAAACACATATGCGACTTTTCGAGCAAAAATTCGCCCTTTTCTGCTAGTTTTTTAGTGCTTGGATTTTTTAGCAGCCAATACTGCGAAAAAAGTCGCAGTGACGGAAAGAAGACACACTACCACACTACTGCGAAGAAAATTGCAGTGCGAGAAAACAAGTATCGACTGCGTAAATCGTCGAAACTACAGCAAAATGAGTCACAGTTTGTATAAAATATATATGACTGTGACGCATTTTAGACTTCTAACAGCATCCCATTAATTACAGAATAAGCCACAACTCACAGTCATGTGTATTTTATAATGACTGTGGCTCATTTTGCCGTAGTAACGACAAAATATACCAGGGCAAAAACAGCAGAAACGAGCTCAAAAAAATTGCGTGTAAAAAATACCTACTCCGAGTAGGGTAAAAAAAGTGAAAAACAGGCAGAACGGAATACTAGCGCGAATAGTGCGCGCGACATAGGAATCGTAGAATAAAGAAATAGAAATAAAAAGATATACGAAAAAACGCTTGTGGTAAGTCCCAAATCCTGTTGACAAGCCTGTCAATCATCCTGTTAATTAAACGACGTAGGACCAAAGTTAGTTCAAAACTGAATATGACTGGAAAACATTTTTACTTGGAGAACGGTTGATTTAGACAATAATTATATCAATCAATGTATAGCTAACACTAAACTCTCGACACTAATAAAGTTTTTTAGTAATGGGCGGAACTGCGGAACCCCCGAAATACCGAAACCGAAATTGAGATTTTCCAAAAATCGGAACTGGAACCGGAACCGGAATTCCAAATTTTGCCCAGAACATTCGGAACCCGGAATCGGATATGCCTATCAAGCTGCGAAGCCCCTGGAACACCAGAACAGGAACCAGAACCGGAATTGAGATTTTCCGAAAATCCGGAGCAGGAACCGGAACCGGAATTCCAAATTTTGCCCGGAACATTCGGAACCCGGAATCGGATCTGCCTATCAAGCTGCGAAGCCCCTGGAACACCAGAACAACCAGAACCAGAACCGGAATTGAGATTTTCCAAAAATCCGGAACAGGAACCGGAACCGGAATTCCAAATTTTGCCCGGAACATTCAGAACCCGGAACCGAAACTGCCCATCACAAAAAAATTTGTATAAATGAATTGTATTCTTGCAAAATATGCTCACTGGAATCTCAATCCAATCTCAATCATTTTTCAACAGACTTTAATACCCACAAAATAGCAATATATCGTTAAGAGCACGTTACCTGTTCAAAAATTAAAAGCACAAAAACAAACAGACCAACACAATAGCTGCAAGAAAAATGAGATTATTACATCATTGCAGAAAAACTAGAGCTATGCGTTGCTGATTGGCTAAGACAGTAAAAAATCGATAAATGTATAGCACACTAATTTACATAGAATATTCGATATAACAGAACAACAATACTCATTATAATTCACTCAGTTTTCAAAAAGTGCGTTTAAAAGAAGTTTGAATGTAACTTTTTTTGCTCTCTCTGTATAACTTTTTAAAAAAGTTTAATACTATGCAGAAAAAAAGTGTTTTTTATTTCATTTTGGTCTGAAAACTCGGCCCGAAAGCGGATCGAGAACTTTATAAAATCTATACACCATACAAAATGACCAAAAATTACGGGCTGGTCCAATTACAACTTTACGAATACATACGGAACTACAAATCAAAATCATATTGATAGCAATTTTGAAATTACTTAATTTTTTTATTTACACATAAAACATAACTTTACTTCAATCTATTTTACGATTGTAAAATAATAATTTGAATTCTTATAAATTATTGTCACTATATTTCTTTTCACTTTAGTTTTCTGCAAAAATAAGTCAAAAAGAAAATTAGTTCTTTTTCGTTCTTCCTTTCTTTTTTCTATTTAAGCTAGTTTCTATCAAAATACTACTAAAAATAAACTTGTTTTTATACTTTTACATAATACCGTTTTGTTAAATTTGTTACGCATTATTTGTGAAAATAAATTAGGTAAATTTGAATCGGTTTTTAGATATTAAATAAATGAAGAATTAAGTTGTTTCTTGTATTTTAGATATAAATAAATCCATATATAAAATTTAAACTAATATAAATATTTACATGCTGCTTCTTAAGAATTGTCGGAAAAATATTGTTTTAACACGAAAAAATATTATAATGTATACATTAGTAATATTTTTAGTGTTATTTGTGTTATTTTGTATTATTTGTCATTTTTTGTGTTACAAAATGACAAAATGTCTTACAAAATGTTTTTTTTATAAAAAAATTCTGTAAGACTTATTTTGCATGTAATACATATGAATCTAGCAGTTTGATTTCGGGCTATTAATTGAAAAAACATATATTTGCCACTAAAAAATGGCAGCTCAATATCAGTTTCGACTCCTTTGTGTGATCCTCAACGCCTCACACAGTGTGAAATTGTGATTTTATCTTTTACCAGTATTTCTAATAAAAAACAAACAACTAAAAAAAGTGAAAAAAAAAACCCCAAAAATACTAATAAAATAAAACTTATATTATAGACCAAGATAAATAAGCGTATTAAATCAAAAAATACTAAGAACGTTAAAATAATGTAGTTAAAAAATACGTTTCGCCCCTAAGTTCGTAAGCATTTTTTTAATTTTCAAAAATTAATGTAAAGGCCAAGGCTCATCAGCGAAATCCAGGTGTCACAATAACATTTTTGATTTATAAAATTGTAATTTTATCTTTTACCAGTATTTCTAATAAAAAACAAACAACTAAAAAAAAAGTGAGAAAAAAAAACCCCAAAAATACTAATAAAATAAAACTTATATTATCGACCAAGATAAATAAGCGTATTAAATCAAAAAATACTAAGAACGTTAAAATAATGTAGTTAAAAAATACGTTTCGCCCCTAAGTTCGTAAGCATTTTTTTAATTTTCAAAAATTAATGTAAAGGTCAAGGCTCATCAGCGAAATCCAGGTGTCACAATAACATTTTTGATTTATACTCAGGGTAATTTTTAACTAAAAGGTATTAGAGAAGGTGAATAAGCAAAACTTGTTTTTTAGATTACACCTCCTATTTGATGTTTGTTGTAAGATACATAATTTTATTTTACTTCTATGTTTTTGAAGTAGAAGTTTTAAACCTAATAATAAATCTCAATTTATATTCACAAAAGCAAAATATCAAAACTTTTTATTTTTCAAACCTTCAAATGCAAAGAAAAACAAAAGTTAGAACAAAGTTTAAAAACACATTGCTTTACAATTTTTAAAACATAAATTATAAACAAGTCATTTTTAATTTTTTTTAACACTCGCTATTCTAAGTTTCATCAATTCTTACGATTAATTTTGCTGGAATTTTCTTTGAGTTTCGATGTGTTCATATTTTACATTTTTTTTAAGTGAAGTGCCAAAAATAGAACATGGTTTCGAGTTGGTTCAGATTTTAAAACACTCGTTTCATTAGACCTCTTACTTCTAGGCATTATCATATTTACCTTGATTTTTCGATATCATTGCTTATTATCAAAATACACCTTACCTTGTGCAATAGTGGTCTCTGTATCATATTCAGCAGTCGTACCATATCCCACTAAAACAAATTATTTGTAATCATAAATTTAAGGTTCATTATTAAAAGTCTATTATTAAAGTCCAAAGCCTATTAAAAGTCTAATAATCAATTCTATTATAAAAATAAATAACATGATTGAAAGTCATGAAAAATTATTTATGTTCCTATCCTTCAATATAATGCTACAAAGCTTTGACTATTTAAAAAGGAAGAACTCTAGAGCTTCGGCCATTTAAAGCGGAGGAAACTTTGAAGCTTCGGAGCTCTGTCGCCGCCCCACAAATAAGCAATTTTAAGCTTATTTGAGCTTGAAATGCATATTAAATTACCCAAGTTGATTTAGGGTCGATGGAGTCCAGGGAACTTGGAGCCCAAACTAGGAAACTAGGAGCCGTAAGTGGGGAACTTGAAGCCTTAAGATGGGAACTTGGAGCAAAAAATAAAAATCGGCTAAACGTGTACCTAAACCTAAGCAAAGCCTATATCTAAGTCTAAACCAGATTTTTCTTAAAGGCCTTAAGTTCCCATTGTTCGTGGCTCCTAGTTCCCGAAAAATTCCTATGGCTCCCAGTTTCCTGCTGGTGGCTCTAAAAACATCGTACCCTCAAGTTGAAAAAAATTAGTTTACAACAAAATTTTAACAAAATATCCACTGGCGTCTTTATTTATTTATTCATTGAATTAATACAAAATTAGGGCTCCGGAGCTCCAAGGATTGTTCCTTAGCTCCTGAAATCAAAAAAGAAGATCACTATTAGTCTAATTTATATATAATTTTATTAATTAAGCGTGTTTTTAACTTTATTATTCCTTTGTTTTCAGTCTCGTTTATTGGGGCAAAATCGCAAACAATGTTTTTGAATGCGCTGGGCGTTTGCGCGCGATTGTTGTTTTACTCTAAACGTCATCGCCTAGTTAAAATCCAAGGACTCCAGACTCCAAGTTCTTATTACCATTTGGAAGACCCCGAACAGGGAGTGGTGTGTTTTAAAAGTCACTACACCAAATTGTTAAAAACATAACATGGGTTGGGTTTCCAATCATATTTAGAGGACAGCATCTTAAAAAAAGGTTGGGAAACATCAAAAATGTAGGTCTTAACAACACTTACCAGTTGTTGCAGAATCTTCAGAATATATTGAATTAATTAATATTAAAAATAAGTACGCGAATAGCGGCATTGTCGTATTTCAATTATAAAACTTAAATATTCAAGATAAACCAAATTAAAAACGTACCTTGTATTGGTAATTAGCATTAAAAATACGGTGAAAATAATTGCAGCAAACAGGTTTTTGTTGTAAGTTCTTGCCGATTATTTTGACAATTCCATAAAATTTGATTTCAGCGAAGTACACAGTGAATTTTTTAAAGAATAAAGTTTAAAAAACATTTTAAAACGATAAACAAAAATTTGTTTTCAACTCTAAATACTTAAAAACTATAAAAATAATTTTTTGAATTTCATATATACAACTGTAGCATGTCTGATGGAAATACAATTTAGAAACAGACCAAAAGGAATAAAGAAAGTGGATGAAACTTTATATGAAAAAGTTTTCAGAAACGTATACGTTTTCGTCCACTTTTTACTCTCAGAAAATACATTTGTTTAATATGGCTGAACCCAATAAAGCACTTAATTATTTGATGCGGTCGGCGCTGCACTTATTATATAAATTATTCCGCGCACAAAGACTGCTGTAAAAATGCGTTTTTTTCCTTTAAAAACATAACTTGAGTGTAAATTTTACGAATACTTTTGCACCAGGATCATCAGGCAGCTGCTGGTGTTACCTTAATTATGTAACTTCTTTGAATCAGAGAACAATTTTTAATTATTTTATCAGTCAAGAAGCGCACTAGGATTAAATGCATATGATTTGGATTTAGGAAATGCATAGATGGATTTAGTAAAATTTGTGATCAATCTAGAATTGCTACTTTTGGTGATTTTTTGATTAGTTTAGATTATATTTTAAATGCTATTTTTAGAAGGCACATATCCACATATTTAAAGCAAATAATACGCGTTTGCAAAAAGAATGCATTAGAAATTGCGACACCTGCGAAATTTGCAATTCCCTTTGTGAATTTTCGCATGAGTTAAACATCCAAATATTTCGGAAATTTTTAAGAATAAGACTCGAAAAAAAGAAACTGTCAAACGGCCAAGTAAATGTTTCTGTCTGCTTCTTCAAAAGTTTAGAGTCTTGTTATTCTTTTAAACATTTTATTATATAAAACTGAACTTTAGTAAATAAGTTATAGAGGAAATTAGATAATTAACTATATAGTTCCAAGAAAATCAAAGCTCATACTTCACGTGAATAACATTGCCCGATTCATATAAAAATGAGATTACAAAATTTTATCAAGTCGGATTTAGTAAATATATATTTTGGCTAAATACTGGTATTTTCCGAAATATAGCAATCTTATTTTGTTTTAATCTTAATCTTTTATTCTTATTTAAGCAAATCCTATTCGAACTTTCGAATTTTTTACAATTTTCTCAAACACGTATATATACAAATTATATATACATACGTATATATACAAAAAAAATTATATGTAAACCAACTATAAAAGAAAAAATTCTGCATCTATTGCAAGTTTATAGTTAAAATCCTTCAGGCTGAAATTAAGGGCGTAACCGCTCGCCGTCAGGAAAAAAAAGGAATAAACGCGCGAACATAAAATAATTAAAAAAAACTTGGTAGGGATGATGTAACCAATTATTATTAACTTGCGTCAGGTGTTTTTCTACACGTGATATTTTCTCAAAAAACGAGTGGTTACTTTACTACCCTGCTGTTTTCACCCTGAGAGAATTCGTCTAGTTAGTTAATTTTTTCTATAAAAATTTTTGTTTTGACCAATAATTTTGCTGTAACGAACTGTAACGAACTTGTAAAAAATCTGTGAAATGCAATCGCTAGATTCGCAAAATTTGGCACTTCTGATTTGAATTTTGATTTTTAAAACGTAGTTGACTTGTTAGTAATGGTCATCACATCTGATCCTGCCTTTAAACAAACTTTGAGTATTACAAAGCAAGAATAAATCAGAATATATGGGTACTTTGCAACTAAATACTGCAAATAAACATTTTTGTAAAAACTGCCGAATTTGTAAAGCTTTATTAAGTATTTTTTATAGCTATATAGCTTGCAAAACAAAGAAGTTCCTGAGAAAAATATTTTTTGAGAATATGTTTCATTAGCAATAGTTAATTTTTAGTCTTTATTAATTTATAGCTAAGACACCAAGGTAATGAATTGTTGCTTTAGAATAAAGCCGAAATTCTGTTGACCATAATACTAACTTAAAAGTTTTTTCAAGGCACATTATTTTGTAAAATATTTTATAAAAAAACAAATTTTTTTATCAATATCAAAACAACTTTGTGTTTTTTGAAGTAAAGGCTGGTTAATATTTATGACAAAACGTCCTTTGGAAAAAATCCAAAGGACAATTTTAGAAAAGCCAAAAAGTTCTTTGGACTTTTTCCTTTGAACGAAGTATGAATTCTACTTAAAATTTGTAAAGGACGAAGTCCAAAGGACAAAATTCAAAGGGAAAAGTCCAAAGAACAAAAAGTATGAACACGTTGTCCTTTGGACAAAATCCAAGGTACAAAGTCCAAAGAACGTTTTGACGCTGTATTTGTCCAAAGGACGTTTTGTCATAAGTATGAACCAGCCCTAATAATTGCATAACTTCGTAAAACTATCACATAACATTAGCAAAATCAAATGACTGGATAAAAAAAGTTTTTAATTATACAACAATAACTGTGTTTTTTTGTAAAAATTTTAAAATTAAACAGTAGTAAAACGGTAGCTCATAATTTAGCAAAAAATCGAAAAATAAATTTGGTAAAAAATAGAAAAAAATTTGGCTCAATTTTATTTTGAGGATACTCAAAAAATGTCTGTTGCTTATAATAAAAAAACAAGCTCAGTTTTTTTTTTCGTTTTATAAGCCAGCAATGAATTGTTATAGTCACCAGTCCATCATCCACTAAATTGCAAATGAAGATTAAAAATCTCTCTAAGGTCTTTTTCCGTTTGAAAGACTTGCGTTAATTTTTTTAATTATTGCTGGAAGATCCTTCACGCTGTCGATAACAAAATGTGCTCCAGAGTTCACTAGAATGTCGTAGCTCTGCTAAAATCAAGAACCGCGCTAACCTCTCACACACATACCGTAAAAATTATTTTTTAATTAAATTAAAAACCATAACAAATCAAAAATCATAACAAACATGAAATCCTAGGGGTTTTGCTAAGTTAAAAAAATATTTCGGCCTGCCTGGGTAAATAATGTTCATAAAATTATTGTAAGATAACACTTTTAGTCGTGATTCTCATATTTTGAAGACTAAAAACATTTTGTATTGGTAGGGTCAACCCGTTTTAAAAATGCTATCAACACAAAATGTTTACTGTATTTATTTTGGATTTTAGCTCTTATGTAGTTATGTTTTTCACATATTTTGAATAGTTTTTTTATACGTAAATACTGCGAAAAAATTGTCAAATAGAATTTACGTAATTTTTTGATTTTTTTGCAAAAATCCTTTTGTTTATTTAAATTCTTCTAGTTTTTTACACAATACTATTTTAAACAACAAACAAAAAAATCTAGCAAAAAATACTATATTTATTTCGTCTTTTATAATTATGGATCTACGACACAACGGTTCCGAGGGGGTACGACGCGATGGTCCTGAGGTGCGACACGACGGTCCCGCGACGACGGTCCCGACCCGACTACATAATACGTTTTCTACAGCTGGAAAAAATGTTACATTTTTAATAAAAAAAATATATGTTTTTCTACCTGCTATTGCTATCAAATTTTAATGTAGAGCTTTTAAATTTTTTTAAATAACAAACATGTAATAGCAAGAATATTATAACGCAAGAGAATGTCCGACTGTACACTAAATTTTTGATCAAAATTTTGCGAGAAAAGTCGCACTTTTGAATTCGTGTGCGCCTTTTCTCGCAGAAATCCGCCATTTTCTGCTAATTTTCCCGCGCTGCGATTTTTAACACAGTGTAAGTTTTCTTGCAGTGGAACTGCGACTTTTTTGCACTCTATACTGCTTTATTCGCACTGCGATTATTTTCGCACTGCGAGTCTGGCTGCACAAGAAAAAAATACAGACGCTGGTAATCATTTTCAATGGAGTAAAACACTTCGAAACTTGTTTTATTTAATTTTAAAACGTTGTAAAGTTACTTTATTTTGTTAAAACTAAAAAGTTTTAACATCTTAAGGTAAAAAACGACTTTTACTTATATAAACACAAAATTTTCGCTTTTACTCATTTAAACACAAAATTTTCGCTCTGCTTTGTTTATTTTTTGTTGTGGAGCCAGACTCGCAGTGCAAAAATAATCGCAGTGCGAATAAAACAGCATAGAGTGCGAAAGAAGTCGCAGTCCCCACTGCGAGAAAACTAACAGTGTTAAAAATCGCAGCGCGGGAAAACAAGCAGAAAATGGCGGATTTTTGCGAAAAAAGTCGCACACGAATTCGAAAGTGCGACTTTTCTCACAAAATTTTGGTCAAAAACTTAGTGTACAGACGGACATTCTCTGTTGTTATATATTCTTGGTAATAGTAATGCATATTTACAATGTTAAATTTTCATTAAAAATACTTTTTTTTTCTTGCTATTTCCATCAAGTCGCAACGCGGAGCTTCTTAATTTGTTTAAAAAAAACTTATAATACAAATATATATTTTGAACAACACTTTATTTGGCACTAAAAAAATATATTATGCATAATATCTTTGGAAAGAATATTTTTGAAAAGCCTGTTTTCCCTAAGCCTAAGCGAAACCTTAAAGTCAAGCTAAAAAACATAAAAAAACCTTTTAAAAAATGTTAAAAATTTTTAAAATTTCCGGATAATTTACTGCTCAAAAATATATTTTTTCCAAGATATTTTGCAGAAGGTTCTTCCAAGAAGAGAAGAGTCATAGAAGAGACCTATACATATACCACGCCGCAATATTTAAAATTAGCGTTTTTACTCCTATTAATTTTCAGTGAAGGATTGGTTAACTGTAAGTAAAATAATATAGGCACCTTGCACTGGAACTCGGTTTATACATGAAGTATGCAATATACATAAGCGTCACCATAATAGATAATTACCGTATCTCCTACTTATAAGATAAGATATAAGATAAGTAGGAGATACGGTAATTATCCATTATGGTGACGTTTATGTATATTGCATACTTCATGTATAAACCGAGTTCCAGTGCAAGGTGCCTATATTATTTTATAAAATATAGGTAAATTTATGGCATTTGCGGCATATAACTTATTCCATAAAATGTTAACAGTTTTTTATTGCATTAAAACATAATTAAAATAAGTTACTCGTTAAGCAAGAAGTTTTAGCTTGTTTAAAAAGAATAAATCAGATTTTAAGTTTTAAGTCAAAACAAAAATTTAATTTTAAAGAGTAGAAAAGAATTAATAAAAATGTATCCAAATTATCTTTAACTTATAATGGTAAAATTTTTAAAATCCTTTGTCTATTTTATTTGGTGTAATTTAATTGGTTTGCTTGCTTTTTAATGCTGTAAAAATTGTTTTTCACGACGTTGCAACAGTAATTGTAAACGCATTCTTTCAAGAGCGTCTTGTCGTACCCCCTTTCATTCTTGGTACCGTCGTGTCGTAACTTTCGCCTCCCGCGACCGTCGTGCTGCGGGACCGTCGTGTCTTCGGACCGTCGTGTGGCGTTCCTGTTTTAATCACTGGTTGCTATACCAATTAACAACAATTATTACTTATTTTTTAGTTTTTTTGTTTGATTGGTTAGAAAACAGCTTTTTTTTGTTATTTTCGAAGAAACTTTCACAGAACTAAGGTCAGTTTATAACAAAACAGCTGTCATTTTGGTCCACTTCATGTTTTTTGTACTTCTAGATGGTCTTCAGGCATAATTATTACAGTACAAAGCTTTGTAAGAAATAATTTAAAGCTCACTTTTTATTATTAAAACTGGGATCTAACATTATATCTACCATAATTAAAACGTATAAAATACAAAAAATACAGTTTTCTGGAAACAAGAATGGTGGACACCATCAATTACGCTAGGTACTAAGAATTACCCAAGTTATGGTTGCGTCTTTCTGGCAAACATTCCAGACATAAAGATAAATGTGTCTAAAACTGTATTTAGAATGGAGCCTAAACTGCCTTTTAAGGCTGGTTCATAGTTATGTAAAAACGTCCTTTGGACAAAGTCCAAAGGACGTTTTTACACACGTTTACACGCTGTATTTGTCCTTTGGACTTTGTCCAAAGGACGTTTTTACATAATTATGAGCCAGCCTTTAAATTACTAAAAAATGATCTTGAACTTTAAAACAAAAGTTTTACACTTTTCAGGATGACAGTTTGTATAAGTGAAAGGTTAAAACAAACCTGCAGTTTTCGATCATATTCCTTTCTTCGCATGGATTTCAATTGTTCTGGTGTTGCAGCCATGTAGTTTCCCTAATTGGCAAAATAAACCTATAGTCCATACAAAAATGATGCGGACTGGCGAAAAAACTCGAACTTTGAAATGTGATATATTAACGGAGGTTAGAATATGTGCTGACATATATGGGCGCATAGCTTAGACTCTTGGCTATCGTTTCAAAAGGTTAGAAAAAAATGTTTTTCGATGACATCATCACTACATCAGATGCGGTGACAAAAACCTGGTCCCAAAAAAAACAAAACTTTTTTATTAGGACGAAATAAGAAACGCCGCTTGGTGTGCTGTTAAAACATACTTTTCTGAGTTTTTTTCTGAAAGTTTGAGCGAAATCGTCTCGCTCAAATTTTTATATAATGCGTTGAATTCGCGCGGTTTTTGCGATTTTTCGCGAATTTTCGCCACGCTAATACACTGTCCGAATTATTTATTTTGTTTTGCTTCCTGCTCGAAGTGTGTACGATATTGATCATATTGTTATATATTAAATGTCCGCCAATTTTTATTCCTTACTTTTGACCTAAAAGTTTTTTTTTGGGGTTGACCCCCCGGGGGCAAACACGATAGCGAAAATTTTTTTCAATTTTTTTTTACAAAACCATCAAAAGTGTAAAATTTATCACATATGACGAATTTTGATATATCGTTTGTGTAAAAAAACCTAATATTAAGCTTACAATAAGCTGTCAAAAATGACGAATTTAAAATTTGGAAGCATTCCAAGCCCGTTTGTTTTGCAGCAGCAAACCTTTAAATTAAAAACTTTTCCAAAAAAATAAGCCTTAAAAGTTTATTTTTTCGAATTTCCAGGTTATTTTGTTAGAAAAACATATTTTAAAAGTTAAAATTCTACTGCAAAATTGACGCATATCGCATCTTAAAAATTATCTTTTTTAAGTGTTTTCTTACTTGCAAATATGTTTCCCTGTTTGTCAACACAAAAACAAATTTCTAATAACTATGTCTCTCAAATTTCGCCAATATCCCAAAGTAATTTTTTAAAATAATGCTTTTTTTTGTAAAAACATTTGAATCCGTGATCTGGTCTGAATTGCATTATTTTAGTTGGGGAGGTGTCCGGAAAAATACCCTCAGCAAAATATCTTCCAGAAAAAATATCTTCTTTCAGCAGTAAATTATTCAGTATTATTAAAAACTTTTAAAGCTTTTTTTAAACTTTTTATGTCGTTTTAGCTTGATTTTAAGGTTTCGCTTAGGCTTAGGAAAAAGTTTTTTTTAGTTTCGAATTTAAAAGTTTTTCAGAAGATATTCTTTCTGAAGCTATTTTGCAGAATGTATTTTTTCCGGTGCCATTGCGGAAGAGCCAATAAAAATCATCAATTATGACGTAATAACAAAATTTTGCATGACGTAAAGAAGTATTTTGGAATTTTAACGAAAATTTATGTTGCGTTTTCATTGGGTTATTTGGACCATTTCTAATGATTTAAATTAAAATAAATTTAAAAAATTTAAAACTAATTTTATAAAGCTTATTATTCTTATAAAACTTTTTAATTTAAAGGTTTGCTGCTATCAGCATACGGGCTTGGAATGCTTGGAAGCATCAAATTTTGAATTCGTCATTTTTGACAGCTTATTGTAAGCTTAATATTAGGTTTTTTTACACAAACAATATATCAAAATTTGTCATATGTGATAAATTTTACATTTTTGATGGTTTTGAAAAAAAGTTTGAAAAAAATTTTCGGCAATCGTGTTTGGCCCCCCTGGCCCCCGGGAGGTCAACCCCCAAAAACAAATTTTTAGGTCAAAAGTAATTGGCGGACATTTAATATATAACAATATGATCAATATCGCACACACTTCGAGCAGAAGGCAAAACAAAATAAATAATTCGGACAGTGTACTAGCGAGGCAAAATTTCGCAAAAAATCGCGAAAACCGCGCGCATTCAACGCATTATAAAAAAAATTTGAGCGAGCCGATTTCGCTCAAACTTTCAGAAAAAACTCAGAAAAGTATGTTTTAACAGCACACCAAGCGGCGTTTCTTATCTCGTCCTAATAAAAAAGTTTGATTTTTTTCGGAACCAGGTTTTTTTCACCGCATCGGCTGTAGTGCTGACGTCATCGAAAAACATTTTTTCCTAACCTTTTCAAAAGATAACCAAGAGCTATGCTAAGCTATGCTCCCATATGTCCAGCACATATTCTAACCTCCATTATGGATATATAACATTTCAAAATTCGAGTTTTGTCGGCAGTCCGCCTCATTTTTGTAAAGACTATAGTTTGTTAAATAAAAACAAACTTATATAGACCCCATCCTTTAACAAAACTCACTAATTCCAAAATCAGTGTCAAACCATAATAATTTTAATCCTGAGTCTCTTTGAAAATTAAATAAACACAACAGACAATTTAAAGTTTAAGTACATTATTTTTTCACTAAATGTAACAAATCTTTAGTTTTAAAATTTATCTGTAATATTTCCAGAAATTAAGACTGCTTTTGTTGATTTTAAATGATTGCAAACAATTTTTGCAGTATTTGTAATTTTTGAATAAAAGTTTTTTTTGTTTAGGTTTAAAATTAATTTTTAGGTCCGAACTGAAAAACACGCACCTAAATTTTAAACTTTTTTGTAGTAATTTTTTAAAATTCGTTTCGAGAATCACAAATAAGCTTAACACGTAATGTTCAATTTTTTAGTGCTAAAGTTTTGTGATGACAAATGAGTGTATAATTAGTGATAAAAAACAAATAAAATGTATCAAAATTATATTGTTATAATTTAAAAAAATATTATGATTTATTTTTATGATTAATTTTTTAAGTGCAGTTCTTAAACAAACGTGAAACAAAAATAAGTAAATCAATTTTAGATATAAACAAAATGCAATTAAAACTTAGTTTAGTTTTCCAAATTTACTTTTAATTTTACAAATTTACTTTTAGTTTTACTTTTAAATTAATTAACCAAATTACAAGCCATGTAAAAACCCTTTTTTATAGTAAAAGTATATAACTAAATAATCTAAACTGAATAATAAAAAAAATTGTAAAAACAAATAAGTCTAGTTTAATAAAACATAAAAGTTTATTATTTTTGTGAATAATTTCATATTTTACAATCGTTTTGATAATATAAATTAGTTTTTTTAAACTATACAAAACTGAAAAACTTTTAAATTTGTTTTAAAAAATGTTTTAACAATGTTTTGGGTAAAAAACGATTTTTGCAAAAGCACGCCTTAACCCTGTGGGATTAATTCCGCTGCAAATTCGCAGAAGGGATTCTGCGTCAATGCTGCTCAATGTTAAACTCCGCCCGATTGCCAGCGGGACACGGGGTTTAACACAGTAAAGCGGTGACGCGAAAGTCTTTTTGCAGATTTGCAGCGGTTTTTGGACGAAAAAATCCCAAAGGGTTAAGCAACAGAACAAAACAAAGGCGGAGCGTTTTAATTAAAATCGTACGTACAAAGCGTTGTAAAATCGTACGTACGAATACAAAATAATTCTTAAAAATACATTAAAAAAACTTAAAAAGAATTTTTAATGTGATAAATTGAATAATCAAGAACCAAGAAAAAAAATGCTAAAAATCAAGTCTATTATAATAAAACGTAAAATTTTATTACTTTTATAAATAAATTGATATTTTAAAAACCTTTTAATAATATAAATAAGCTTTTTAAAACTGCAAAACTTGTTAAATTTGTTTAAAAATATCGTGTTAGCTATTTTTGGTTTTGAAAAAACAACAATTTTTGTTACATATTCGTACGCCCACCTGAAGGAACAGTCCAACAAAAAGAAGCGAAGCGTTGTAATAATTAAAGTATGTAATAACAAAAGAATTTTTCAAAGAAATCAATTTTGTGAAGCTGGTGTTTGTCCTTAATTAACATAATTACCAACATTATTACGTAAAAAATCTGTATGTATGCAATGAGCGCGTGTGATATATGCGCGAAGACACCTCTCGACTCGCTTCCCTTTTAATTTTTCCCAGAAGTTGGAGAGCCGCTCCAAGTCTTTCTGGGAACTGGGATCTGGGAAACAGGTGTTAACATTTTTTTGCTGTTTCGATAGACAAATAAAATCTAGCTGACCGCGAAAATTGCAGTATTGAGTCGACTATTTAACAACAAAGCCATTCAAAATTTTTAACAAAATCGGTTTAATAATAAAGATCAAAACCCGTATTTATTTTTATTTATCAATTTGCTTAATTTAAAACCCAAATGCAAATTTTTAAAGATGGTTAATTCTTGTATATTTTGTAAAAAGGTGAAATTAAAAAAAAATCTGCGTTTTTATTTTTTTTTAAAAAAACGTCATCACCGCACAATTTTAATTGATTCCCTCATGTCTGCATTCTAATTTTCAGCGTCAGCCAGATATAATTCAACCATAGGATGTTAGAACTGGGAGCTGGGAACAAGTGTAAACGGGCCTTAATAGCTTTCTATCGCAATGACTAGCATTAGCAAGATGCAAAAGCAATCGCATTATTCAGTGCATAAATTGGACATTTTTATAAAAACCGCTGTGCACAAAATCCATAAATATGGCTCCCAAAGGTGCCTTCGGTAAGTTGGAAGCAGGAAGTCACAGCAAAACAGTCCGGCAGGCAGGTAGGTAGCAGCAAAAAAATTCTTGAAGACAAGGCGCAGGCGGCACTTCCTACTATGTCATAACATTTACATCTAAGGAAGAAAGTAGTAGGCAGCTAAATCTGCCTCAGTGGTAGATCAGATAGGCAGGTCAAAACAGGTAGATTTTAAATAAAAGAAAACAAGAAGGGACACAAGCTGGGATCTGGTAGGAGGCAGCAAGTATTTCGACTGAAACACATAAAATTACACACGTAACAACATGCATTCCGTGAACCACCCAGTTCTTACCGGGATAGGAAAAAATGGCGAATATTTTCTATTAAAGTCATACCACCCATATGCTAGTTTTGCTTTAAAATTATGGTCAAAAATTTTGTGTACAGCCGAGCATTCGTAAATGTTGATATAACATTTATGTTGATACTAATAAGAATCTATAATACAAGAGATTTTTCGACTGTACACTAAATTGTTGACCAAATTTTCCTGGAAAAATCCCACATGCGCAACTTTGTGCGAATTTTCTACAAAAATCCTAAATTTTCTGCTAGTTTTTTACGCAGCGATTTTTAACGCAGATTTAGTTGTATTGCAAAAAAAATCGACTTTTTTAACTTCAATGTTGCTTTTTTGCAATGAGATAATTATGCACAACAGAAAAAAACTACTTGCATATGTGCGACTTTTCTAGAAAAATTTTGTTTAGAAATTTAGTGTACAGGCGAACATTCGCTTGTGTTATATATTATTGATAATAATAATAAACGTTTGCAAAATAAAGTGTATAAAGGATATTAAAAGTATATATTTATATTCATGCATATGTCTCGACTTACTGTAAGTGCTACTCCAACAGTCCAACAACCAGCACTTAATCCCTCTCTAACACCATCTACAGTATCATCTACCTAAAAAATTAAAAATTTAACAACATAATTCAAAACATCTTTTGTCAAAAACTAAAGTCAAAAAGCTTTTATCAATCTTACAGGAGACTAACCATAAAATGAAAAAGTATTTATTTACAAAATTTACTTTATAAAAAACAGTTACACTAAACACATTATAATTATAGTTCTTGTAAAAAAAAAACAAGAAAACTTTTTTTAAATTTTTTCGCGTGATTATATGCAGAAAGTTAAGGGTAAAATTTTATGGCTGTTAAAATTACTGCGAAAAAAAATGAATTATTAAATCATCAAAAAATAATATTTCGTATAGGTAAATCAAACCTGGATGACCTCGATGAATCACAATATAGCATTTACTATTTAAGAACAAAGTAATTTAAAATTTTGAGAAAAAACGGTTTAACATTAGAAATAAAATACCTTATTTTCACAAATATTTTTCCAATACCACTCAATTTGGAATAAAAGTACTAATTATTTAATGGTTAAAGTTGACTACTTTTTGTATTTTTTGGGAAAAAGCGGAAGGAATATAAAAATTTTTCTGTTCCAGTTTTTTTTTATTGTAAAGCGTCATAATCGCTCAATTTTAATTGGTACTCTAATGTTCGGATACAATTTTAAGCGATCAGCTAGACATATTTTAACAATAGTGTCTCAGGTTCACCTTGACAATAGCTTCAATTGGATAAATATTCATTCGTATAGCGTTCAGCCAAACCATATGAGGTAAAGGTCTTGCAGCTGGAACCTATAATTTTAGTTCATTCTAGCAAAAGACGAAACAAAGTTTCGAAAAAAAGCCTTATATTAAATGGAATAGTATAAAGCTACATAAGTCTAAAAACTAAATGCCAGAAAAGACTGAAACAAGTCTCTTTAAAACCTGTAAATTAATAACAGATTTTGTGAAATTTTCAGAAAAACAAAACCGAATAAAAACAATACGTGTAAAAGCTTTAGTTTGCGTTTTTTAACCATTAATAAAACTTAATTCACATAAATTTCTCTCAAAGTGGATTAACTTTTACATGAGTTAACTAGCTGTAAATACCACAGTATTAGTTAAGTCACACGTCGTCAAAACGATACAAAAAAAGTATAACGCAAGCGTCACAGTAACCATGAAAAATTTCTGTCAAAATAAGTTATCGCATTGCGCATTAAATTTTGTAATTTATCATTATTTTCGTATAAAGCAAAACATACCGCCATATTAACGGCTTTTTAAAATCAAATATCAAGTTCTAAGTCTGAAAACCATTGAAAAATTCAGATTTAATATAAGGCGACTTTTAATTTAACAAATACATTGACAGCTAATTTGATTTATGTAATAAATAGAAACATTAAAGAAAAAGTCGCCTTATATTAAATCTGAATTTTTCAATGTTTTTCGGACTTAGAACTTCATATTTGATTTTAAAAAGCCGTTAATATGGCGGTATGTTTTGCTTTATAAGAAAATAATGATAAATTACAAAATTTAATGCGCAATGCGATAACTTATTTTGACAGAAATTTTTCATGGTTACTGTGACGCTTGCGTTATACTTTTTTGTATCGTTTTGACGACGTGTGACTTAACTAATACTGTGGTATTTACAGCTAGTTAACTCATGTAAAAGTTAATCTACTTTGAGAGAAATTTATGTGAATTAAGTTTTATTGATGGTTAAAAACGCAAACTAAAGCTTTTACACATTTTGTTTTTATTCGGTTTTTTTTTTCTGAAAATTTCACAAAATCTGTTATTAATTTACAGGTTTTAAAGAGACTTGTTTCAGTCTTTTCTGGCATTTAGTTTTTAGACTTATGTAGCTTTATACTATTCCATTTAATATAAGGCTTTTTTTTCGAAACTTTGTTTCGTCTTTTGCTAGAATTTCCGCCTTTTAATGCATTGAATTCAATGTCATTTATTAAAGATATAAAACATTAAAAAATTTACTCATTTTAAAAGAAACGTCATGGTCTCCTCATGATATGAATACAATTATTTTCATATCCAAAACTTCAATGTAATTTTAAGCAGTATACTATACAAAAATTAAGTCTGGGTAACTCCGTAAAATTGAATGGAACCTGAAAGAACCATATAAAATAGTGTGTTTTTCTTCTGTTTAAACTTTTTAGTTAAACCTGATTTAACCACTTTTTTGAAAATTAGCTTTATTTGGACTTTTGTTTTGTGCTTGATTTTTCTGGATTGATGGTTTATTTTTAAACAACAAAACCACACCATTGTAAATGGTTTTTCCAGGTTCCACACAATTTTACGAGGTTACCCAGACCAGTCTTTTCTCGCATTAAATTTTTGGAGTGATTGCAGCTTCATAGTATTCCATATAAAAAAGACTTTTTTCTGTTTCGATTTTGATAAATTTCCGTCTATTGAAACATTGTATCCCGCAGCGCTCACACGTCACCCAAGATTTATTTCATTTTATTTTTTTAAATATTTTTATTGTTGCCATATGGCTGCTAATTAGTGGTAAGGATATTTTTTCGCTCTTCCCGTTGAAAATTAGTAATTTTTATAAAAAGGTAAGGAATTATAATTTAAACCAAAAAAATAACCACAAGAGAATGTGTATTACTGAATGAAATTACTTAATATGTAATTCAGTAAGGATAAAAAGTGTCACACAAGTACCCCAGTACCTAATGCGTAACTTAAAAAAAAAGTCATTTTTCACATGAACAGAGGTTTAACTACGGGCAATAGAGCATATACGAGAATAAAATTCAGGTGAGGCGGCAATTTAGCATCTACGTGCAAAAAATCAGCTCCAAATATTTACCACAGAGAAAAATTTTTGGGGGACCCCAAAAAAAAACAAAAAAAAACAAAAAAAGTTAAGCAAATTAAGCTTATTAGTATGAAATTCATGTATGTTTAGCAAAAGTTTTTAGGTTTTTAATATCAGAATAATATAGGTAATATTTTAATTATGTAAAATGTTTAGATTTTTAATTGGCTAAAAAACTATTAAAGGTTTTGTTGATTTCGATGACGCCATCAACAACGGTTAACCGCGCAGTGAATTAACCTGCGCTCTTTCCTGATTGATAATTGCTAGAATATATAACACAAGAGAATGTCCGATTGTACACTAAATTTTTGATCAAAATTTTGCGAGAAAAGGGCAGTTTTAAATTCGTGTGCGACTTTTCTCGCAGAAATTCGCCATTTTCTGCTTGTTTTCCCGCGCTGTGATTTTTAACACAGTGTTAGTTTTCTCGCAATGATAAAGATAAAAGCTCAACAACTACACAACTCCTTGATTCTTACAACGATTGGACTACAGCTGTTAATGACAAAAAATCTGTTGACATAATATATCTGGACTTTGCAAAAGCTTTTGATACTGTGTCACATCAAAAACTTTTGTATAAACTAAATAAATATGGGATTTCTGGAAAGCTGCTAAATTGGATAGAAGCTTTTCTAAGAAATAGAGAAATGAAAAAAATAATAAATGATACTATTTCCGATTCTTACCCAGTTAGTAGCTCGGTACCACAGGGTTCTGTTTTAGGACCATTCCTTTTTTTAATATATATTAACGATATTGTCAATTGTGTACAAAACTCTGAGATTAGGCTTTTTGCAGATGAAGCAAAAGTCTATTCTTGTTATTCAGAGATATCTGACAATAGAATTAAATTACAAGATGATCTGAATAGAATTGCTAAATGGGCTTTCGACTGGCAACTATGTCTGTCTGAAAATAAATGTGAAGTTTACATTTAAATTATAAAAAATATGAAAACGCAAACGGATTATTACTTAAATAATAAGAAATTGCTAAAACTAAAATAGTAGGATCTAGGGGTATACATAAATAACAACCTTAAATTTTCAATACATTGTCAAAAAATAGCTGGTAAAGCTTAAAAAACGACTATTTACTTTTTAGATGTTTTATATCAAAATCAATTAAAACTTTTTTCACTGCCTATAAAAGTTTTGTGCCGTCTTAGCATATGCCAGTCCTGTTTGGAATCCTTACATGAGTAAAAAATATTTTAGAAAAAGTCCAAATAAAATTTCTAAAATTACTTAAAAGATGTAATATGTTTGAAATGGATATAACAATAGAACATAAATGTCGAAGACTTAGAAGAACGTGATATAGATTTAATTGAAACATTCAAAATAATAAATGGTTTGTTAATATTAAAGATAAATATTTTATAGATAAATGAAAATCCAACTAGGTGTGCTTTAAAAAGTTTGCAAAATTAAACGTTGTACTAATTGCAAAAAATACAGTTTCTTTAATAGAGTCACAAATAAATGGAATTTGCTAAGTGAAGCACAAGTATGTGCTAAAACATTGTATGAATTTAAAAAATCCTTATAGCAGTGGTAATCTTGTAATAGATTACTAAATGACTAAAAGAAGAGCTTTATAATTTAAAGCCTTTAGTCATTCTTTTCTAGAGAGCCAGGTCTGCCTAGTAAAGTAATTTTTTTTCTCTCGGTGTTAAAAAAAGGGTTGCTGAACGTATTTCTTATGTATATTATGTGATTTTTTTTCTCTCGGTGTTTTTTTTTTTAACTCAACTGGGTTTCATTAAGACTGTATTTTTTAAAACTAATTAAAAACATTTGTGTTTATTTTTTTAATATTGCAGTTATAATGTTTTATTTTAAATAAATGATTTAATGTATTTTGAGTTCAGTTTAATATTGGCAGGGGTTTTTTAATCTCTCATCGGGCGTACATATTTACTGTTGTTTGGCTGACTGAGCGGCAAAGAAAACCGATGAAATAATGAAGCGATAATATCTAGACAACCCCTGAAAATTAATTTTTTTGTAATACAATTTTTTACTCAGTAAAACCTGCCGCATCGATTAATACCAAAAAACCAGCGAAAAAAACACATCATGATTTAGTAACCGCATCTTTAAATACAAAATTTTCGCTCCGTTTTGTTTTTATTTTTATTATTTTTGTTGTGCAGCCAGACTAGCAATGAAAAAATAATCGCAGTGAGATTCTGGCTGCGCAACAAAAAAATACAGACGCTGGTAATCATTTCAATGGAATAAAACACTTCCAAACTTGTTTTATTTAATTTTAAAACATTAGAAAGTTACTTTATTTCATTAAAATTAAAAAGTTTTAACATCTTAAGGTAAAAAAAACAACTTTTACTCATTTAAACACAAAATATTCGGTCCGCTTTGTTTTTTTTGTTGTGCAGCCAGACTAGCAGTGCGAAAATAATCGCAGTGCGAATAAAGCAGTATAGAGTGCTAAAGAAGTCGCAGTTCCCACTGCGAGAAAACTAACGCTATGTTAAAAATCGCAGCGCGGAAAAAATAACAGAAAATGGCGGATTTTTGCGAAAAAAGTCGCACACGAATTTGAAACTGCGACTTTTCTTGCAAAATTTTTGTCAAAAATTCAGTGTTTAGTCGGACATTCTTTTGTGTTATATATTCTTGATAATAGTGATTGATAATAATAGCATGTGTGTATTATTGGAAGTTTCATGAAGCTCTGGAGTGGAGTTCTGTGAAAGGTGCGGTGCAGAGTCAAACTTTTTGTCTTCGATTTTGATCGTTTTTCGTAAAAACCTTACCCATGCCCCCAATAGCCTGCAAAATTTTTTTCAATGCAATATCTCTAGTGGTTTGGGAGTTATGATCCCTCAAAAGTAGCGTTTTTCGACAATTTTGTAGGTGAAAAATTGCACAATAGGTATAACAATTTACGTTACAAATTATGCACTCAAAAAAGCGGCTATTTTTTACTTTAATTTGATACCTTGATTGTTAAATTTTGTGTAGTATTTATCAAAATATTGCTTTTCTCGTACAAAAAACGTGTTATTTTTTTCGTTAAAAACACCAAAAACACGGGGCAGTGATCTTATAAAATTTGGACAACCTTTTTTCCTTCACTTCGTGTTTTTAACGTAAAAATCCCGGGTTTTTTGTACAAAAAATGCAATATCTCGACAAATACTGCATTAATTTTAATGATCAAGGTATCAAATTAAAGTAGAAAATAGCCGCTTTTTTAAGTGCAGAATTTGTAACTTGATTGTTGGGAAAAATTTTTGGTGCTATTATTTTAATATTTTCCAGAAATGAATCAAAACTCTTTTAAGTACTTGACTTTTATATTTATAACTGACTATTAATTGTTTACATACTAATTGTTGTCTTTGTTTATTTAGTAAACCCATTTTTTGGGGCTCATTAGTCATGAAGAAAAGTTAACTATTTTTTTCGAAATTTTCAAATAATAGCTTTTGTGACTATTTAAGGCTGGTTCATACTTATGACAAAACGTCCTTTGGACAAAGTCCAAAGGACAATTTTAGAAAAGCCAAAACGTTCTTTGGACTTTTACTTTGAACGAAGTATGAATACTACTTGAACTTTGTCCTTTGGACAAAGTCCAAAGGACGAAATCCAAAGGGAAAAGTCCAAAGGATAAAAAGTATGAAGACGTTGCCCTTTGGACTTTTTCCTTTGGATAAAATCCAAAGGACAAAGCCCAAAGGACGATTTGACGCTGTGTTTGTCCTTTGGACAAAGTCCAAAGGACTTTTGTCCTTTGGACTTTTCCAAAGGACGTTTTGTCATAAGTATGAACCAGCCTTTAAGAAAATGTTGACCCAACAAAAATTGAAAATAAACATAATTTTAAAATTAACAAAATACCTCGTCTGCTGCAACGGAGCAGTCAGGTACGTAACCCTTGCTGGCAGCTTCAACCTTTAAAACATCCACAATAGCTTTGGAAAAACCAGTGCAGGATCCAATTTTTACATCTTGATTTTTTAGCCATTTAATTGTGTCCAAAAGACCTATTACACCAATATATTTGAAATATTTATATGGGACACATCTTGGAATGCCAAACTGAGGCTGAAAAACAAGTATTATGGAACCAAAAATAATAGTGATTTATATGTTATTTTGCTGATATGACCAAATGTAAAACAACACCTGTCGAATGTTAAAAAACAAATATGTAAGAATAATTACAATCAAGAGTGAATAATGTATTAAAAATATTGGGGTATAGGGATTGTTCATCATAAATTTCATTTCCCACCACATGACAATCAAAAGCCGTGCTTCCGCCTAAAACGCGTACAACTATCGAAATACCATATACGCTCATTCAAAAACCAATGTCTAACAATTACATGTGCGCCTAAAGACCGAATATAATTTCAATTTAACATGTTTCGTGAAATTCTTAACGTCAGTCCAAATACTACACATCCATGGAAAGACCGCATGAGTAAAAAACCCACGTCTATTATGCTCTATTCCTTGTTCAAAAACCAAAATTCTGTCCAATAATAATAATAAAAGCAATAAAATCCAAATTCCTTGGTTTTCTGTCTTGAGGTTGGACGGACATGCGGTCCAGATAGAGTTTTATAATCCAGTACAAACTGTGTGCCTAAATTAAGATGGAAAACATGCCTCCATTAAAAATTTTGCTGCCTCCTATCTGCCTCCATTATAAATTTACCCAACTCCACCCTGCCACCGAGGGATTTTTAGCTGCCTCCTACTTGCCTCCTAACATGTATATGCTTTAACATAATAAAAGGCATGGCTCGAACTTGCCTCCGAGGCAGTTTTACCGGCCTCCACTTTACCTCTTATATACTTGCCTCCAAGAATATTCCTGCTGCCTCTTACCTGTTCTATCTGCCTTCTACCTGTTTCTATCCTGCTTTCTACCTGCCTTCGAGGCAGGTTTTTTCCCTTTTACCTGCCTCCAATCTTTCACAGGCAGCTTCGAGGGCCGTCCTTACCGTGATAATAAACGCTGCTGAATACCCCAGTAACCTTTTTTTTCTTGATTATAGCTGTTAACTTCTATTTACATTTATATAATTAAACCGAAGATAACAGCATAAAAAACCAAAAAAAAACAAACCCTATTTTAGAAGCATAGCGTTTTTTTACCTTGAAATGATCGTTAAAGATATTAAATCTATGTGGTGATGTTCCAACCCTCCAATATAACGCTTTGGAGTTCCGGAACTCCGCTTTCTA